>JAHDVE020003682.1:0-116429 GCA_022606495.2 Halesus radiatus | reverse complement strand
GGCTACTGTTATTTCATCCATCGCTACACTAAATCCTATTTTTACACTTTTTACGCCACCCAGTCTGAGTCCAGTAGTTTTCAATAATATTTTAAGCACCAACCGATCAAGTGTTCATGCTGAACGTTTCGCTGTCTTATAAAATATTTTACAAAACAGTTCACAATTTTTATATTGGCCGTTTTGCTTCATCATTCATCAGCCAATAATATTAGCCAACTTTTCGCCCTTCTCATCCCGCATGTTTTGTAAAGATGACGCCACCGTATTTATTCCGTCATTTATTAATCTGAAGTTTTTTTTAATACTAACGAACCCTTGTCCAATTACAAAAAATAGACACTAAATGGGAAAAAACAAGAGCTACACAAAATAGACACTAAATGAGAAAAAACAAGAGCAACACAAAATAGACACTAAATGAGAAAAAACAAGAGCAACACAAAATAGACACTAAATGAGAAAAAACAAGAGCAACACAAAATAGACACTAAATGAGAAAAAACAAGAGCTACACAAAATAGACAATAAATGAGAAAAAAACAAGAGCTACAGAAAAAGAACAGCACATACATAATACAATAACATAGTTTTGGTAGAGTCTTTGATATTAGACATATTAAATAATTATTAATTGATAAAGTAAAGTTTTTAAGACAAGATTTTTGTGCATAGCGCAAAGGGTAACAATTATTTTTTATAAACAATAATTATTAGCCTGTCGGCGACATTTATCTTTTCTCGGAAGGTTTTTTCAATTTGGATGAGTGTTTCAGGCTAATAATTATTGTTTATAAAAAATATTAAATAATATTCTTCGAAGCTTATTTTCGTAAAGACTGACAAAAATCATTTAGACTGGTACCAAAAATTTCAAGGCCCTGACTTGAGTTAACACGTCTCGACATTCTGGACAGTGGAGAATGGTACCTATAATTAGTAGAGTGTTGATTCTTAATCAGTTAATACTATTCTTCAGGTTCGACTCGTCATATTCAGATTAAAAATTAAGGCGTAAAATCTATGCAGCGGAACGTGGATATAATTGATTAAATTCATTTTTTTATTATTTTCAAATCATGCAACGAATGTTGTATATATTTATCATGAGAGCGTTTTTGCACAAACTTTTAATTGATTAATAAACATTGTTACTATTATAACCATTATAACTATTCCAAACTTTTTTGTAATGTGGATTAAAGAATTAACACATTTTTTACATTATTATGATGTTTAAACAAAAAAAAATAAAGATACGTATAAAACTTAGCTAAATATATGAAGCTTAGTAAAAAATTTAGCGATGAAAGAAGTAAATTTTATCAAATTTTATATTTGTTTAATGCATTGAAAGCAACATATTAATTCATGTTTGTGTGCTCTAAAAGAAAGGCGTGAATCTTAGCCAAATTGGAAAAAATTCACCAATTATTCATAATAATTTTAACATATCTCAAATTAAATATTGGAACAGATAAGGACAAATAAAATAAAAGAGATAATGGTCGCATCTGGAAATCGAAGCGAGGACATCTGTCTTACCGGGGCAATACTCTCACTACTAAGATAATGAATTATTAATATTATTCTCTTTTTAGGTGTGATTTAAAATCATTAAAAAAATAATATTATCCTCAATTAAATTCCTATGTTTTTGAATAAGTGGTTAGAGTGTTGTTTCGGTAAGACAGATGTCCTGGGTTCGATTCGCACCCATTTTTTGTGTTTTTTTTTCTGTTTCATATTTACTTTTAAATTTGTTAAATTATCTTGAATGATTAAATATCCCAGCGAGATATATAAGCTTTAATAAGTTATTACATTAAATTGAATAATCATTAAAGTGACTTTTTCGTAAAACTGTTATAAACACGGACATGAGCCTCGTACGATCGTAACCAAACACCAACAACTTGTACACAAAGATAATGAATAAAAAAAAACAACAATAAACCTGTTTTAAAACTAAACTATTGAGCAGTGGATAAAAAGTTGGTTGAATAGTTTGAGGGTTGCTAACGGTTGCAGTATGCAAGCACCTTGCGCCCGGGCGGGATCGTAAATATACTCTGCCGTAGTGATTTAATAAGAGATTGCGAACATTGAATGTGAAAACCGTAAACAAGTATCTTCATTTGATGTAAAAAAAGCTCTGCCAGAGGAAAAGACTCAGTTTTTAGTACGCCTGCTAACAGTGCTGACGAACAAACACGTTAAAAAGCTCTAAACAAATATTAATATTTTTATTACGGACATTATGACTGCTCCATATGCTTCTCGCGTCCAAAGACTTGACTTGCGTGGGTACCTCCTTCGGATTCGATTGGAATACTTTTTAACAGCATATTCATATTTTCAATGCACCGTGCTTGCCCGAAATCTTGTGTATCTATTTTGTATTAAATTCCGTGGCCTTCATGATTTTTTTTATATGATTGTTCTACATATAAATCAAACGCAGAAAGATTTCAGAAAAGGTTTTTGAAATATGTTAGTTATCGCACGCGAAATTATGAAAATTATGCCACCATAAACCTTGATTTTTGATCTTTGTAAGAAAACTCACCATTTTGTTGTTAGTATTATTTAATTAATTAATTGTTGTTTCGCAATTAATTAAATAAAAATAATATATAGTATATTTGCGCACGTTCCAGAGTGGAAGAAACTCTCAGTATCGCCCTGGTGAAAGACCACCATTCAGAATTGAAACGTTGCTTGAAATGGCTTTTAGCCGTGTTTGGTGACCAGATCTGAATAGCCAGGTATTTCCCCACCTTCCTCTTCCCTTTCTCCTTCCCCTCCCCAATACCTTCAGCCTCACAACATTCCCCAAATGGGAATGCCATAGTCTCACTGGCTCCAGACGGTTGGGAGCAGTTGAAACTCTTGTGCGGTATTCATATAAAAAAATAAATAAAAAAAGTCTGTAGCTATTACAAAATATCAATTTCAAATGTCCATTAAGAATACTCCATCTCCGGACACTTTTAATATTTCAAAGGACAACACTAACTTAATTACCCTAAACCAAACATACCACAACATTACATGATGTAATAGATCAACTAACTACCGTGAAACGCGTAAACTCCTTATGCAGATGGCATAAGGTTGAAATTCGCATTTCGAAATTCGTTGAATGCCACCTGTTTTGATTTATGCAAAAAAACATATACGCCAATTTTTTTTTTTGTATTTTGAGCATTTAGTAGTATAAAAAACATAATTTTCCGCATTATTATAATACACAAAATCCGAAAAAAATTTCCAAAGTAGGAGGTTTTACACTTCAAAACCTTTTTTATAGGCCTGACGATTTTTTTTTTAGACTAATCAAAAAAAAATATCAATTAAAGCAAATACACTTTGTGTGAATCCACTTTTGTTTTGTATATATTTTTATACCAGTATATGTTTCAGTCCCGATGAAGATTCAGCAGAATCGAAACTAGTTGACAAATATATAAAATAAAAGTGGATTCATACAAAGTGTATTTCTTTTAATCCATCATGTCAATCCACAAAGTGTTTGATTATTACGAAAAAAAAAATCGGTTACTGCAAATGCCAAGATGTGTTCTACTCGCGGTATTTAATTCAAGCGTTTATAGTATTTCTAAGCAATCAAGTATTCTAACCAAAAGCCTATGATTTTGGATGATTTCGCATTACTTGGATCGCCTTAAAAGAGAATTTTTTTTTTACAGTAATTCCACACAGGAGACCAAGGAGGAAATAATTTCCCTCAAGGCCTATATCATCTTTGGGGATGCTGTGTGGAGGGTCATTTAGAGGATAGGAAGGAGTGAACTTGGGTCTTGAAGAGACCCATGTTATAGGATGGAGGAAACACAGAGGCCGGCAGATCATTCCACAGCCGAGCTGTTGAACACAAGAACGAGCCGTAGAAGCGACCCGTTCTCATGTAACAAATTTCAACCATGTGCAAATGTTGGGCGCGCGTTTGGTGTGTTTCCCGACTATGCACCGGTGCCGAAGGGATCAATGACGCTAGTTCCTCGGAGGATCTTCCATTAAAATACCGGTTGAACAAGGACAGCAAGGCGAATCTATCAAACGGACCGCCCGTTTCTGCACAGAGTCAAGGTTTTTTTTCAGATATTATGGGACTCCCGACCAGAGGTGGCTGCCAAATTCTACAATGGGGCGCACTTGCGATTTGTACAGGGTCAGCAGTTGTGTACTATTAAAGTATCTGCAGGCTCTGTACAATACGCCCAGCTTCTGAGAGGCTAACTTTACTCGGGTTTCGATGGAGCCCCCATACCTGAGTTGGTCACTTAAGGTTACACCAAGCATATCAATGGAGGGCTTCTTGGGAAGATTGCTTCCATTAAAGGAGACTAGATTGTCATTTCGATCCCTTTTAGACGTAATCAGACATGATTGGGTCTTTGAAACATTAAATTCGACGAGGTTATTCTTACCCCAAGAGGAGACCCTCTCAAGGTAACCGTCCATTCTCTGTTTCAAAGCCCTCCGAGCCGTTGGAGTTTGTGTGCCCTTTGGGGGGCTTGTCAAACAAAAAGCAATCATGGACTGTACTGTCATCCGCGTAACAATGGATTGGTGCACATGTCGAGAGGTCATTGATGTGCAACAAAAACAATGTCGGAGATAGAACCGATCCTTGTAGGACGCCAGCATTTATTGAATGCGAGGAAGAGATGAAACCATCAGCAACCGACTGAATCGCCTCAAAAATTCGGCAATCCACGTACACAAGGAAACGGGAAGTCCGTAAGAAGGCAGTTTGTTGAAAAGTCCTGGGTGCCAAACCCGGTCAAAGGCCTTAGAAATGTCCAGTGAGACCGTTTGAATCTCACCATAACGTTCCAGGCACCATCCCGAAACATGCGTCACATACTCGAGAAGATCACCGCACGAGCGGTTCCGCCGGAATCCGTACTGGCGGTCGTTAATGATTTTGTTCTTCTCGAGGTATGTAAGCAGTTTGTCGTTGATCACACGTTCCATCACCTTGGACAGAACTGATGTGATCGCTATAGGGCGGTAGTTGGCCGGGTTAGAGCGGTCACCTTTCTTAGGTATAGGATGAATGGCCGCTTTTTTCCAACCAGAGGGCACAGAGCCACATTTCAGGGACATTTTAAAGAGCTTTGTTAAAACTGGAGCGATTTCTGCACCTCTGCAATACCAGGGCAGGTATTCCGTCAGGCCCACTAGCTTTATTAACATCGAGCCCCCGTAAGACAAGGAGTACATCCTGATGCCGTATCCTCAGCTTTTTCATATAGAAGCCGCAGTAACGAACCGACGGCGGGATGGCACCCCGGTCATCGAGGGCCGAGTTTTCTGCAAACATTTTCCCTAAAAGGTTGGCCTTTTCGATTGCAGTATTTGCTAGTGAACCGTCAGGTCTGGTAAGAGGCGGCAGACTGGATTTGCAGGAATTGCGACCTATGGAGCCCGCTAGCGACCAGAACGCCCTGCTGCCATGCGGGCACGAAGCTAGCTTTTTACTCGTTTTAGGTCGTGCTCAAATTTTGACCTATTGATGATTCTCTTACTGTCCTTTGCCAATTTGTTATATGCTGATCTGTTTTCTGACGTTCGAGATGTGTTGTAGGCTCGGTAAGCCGCGTTTTTTCGTCGAACTGCTTCGGAACATTGCCGACTGAACCACGGCTTTGAACCTACACCAGTTTCTTTAATGGTTGATTGAATGAAGCCATCCATCGCAGATGTGATGACTTCAACAATTTCCTGGGCAATATCTGACGGATTCGGAAGTCTGAAAACAAATAACTGACCATGGGAAAGCCCAACCCCAACCCAATCCCCAACCCCAACCCCAACCCCAACCCCAACCCCAACCCCAACCCCCCAACCCCAACCCCAACCCCAACCCCAACCCCAACCCCAACCCCAACCCCAACCCCAACCCCAACCCCAACCCCAACCCCAACCCCCAACCCCCAACCCCTGCTGAAGAAAATGTGGTGTTCTTGTCACCATTTTTTTTATGGTTTTATATAATTATTATTTATAAGGTTATAAAATATACATGACATTAATCCGTCAAAAATAAATAGTTAATATTTTATTTGTTTAAGACTTCGTTGCAGCGATAATACATATTTCCTCCGTAGCGACCCATTCTGACATGTTCTTTGTAAAATCACGTATTGGTAAAACTATTTTTATTCAATTAACACACATATTCTAAGCCCATGTTTTTTCTTCAAAATGCTGATTGTGTGGTGGCTGATTTGAACATCCAGGCTCGTTAAGATGTATTGATCTCTTGAATTTACAAAATGTCTCCCAATAATTTCTTCCTTTTTGTTTAAATCCTGAAATTTCACATAAAAGCACTCCCATGCTGTTCCCCCTCCTGACGCCAATTTAGTGGTCGGAAAGACGTGGATATTCAACTATTTTATTCCAGCATCAATCGGATATGTCTTTTCAGTTGATTCGCTTGGTGGTTCTCCTTATGATTATTTGTCAAGTGCTGTGGGATGTTGGTTATCGAAACCAAACATCACACAATTTACACTTTAGCTTTGCATATTCTTGGCGGTGTGAAGTCGAAGTAACCGAAACACCGCGGACTGTTGTTTACAGTGTTGGCAGTGAAATGTCTTAATCCCCGAAAGGTTTGGTCCCGTTATGAGTTAATGGACTTCATTTGGATATGGTAATCAAATTTGTAAATATTAAATATTTGCAATTAGAAGGATCTTGACATAAGCTGCTCTTACAAAAATTTACATTTTCAGAACTTGAATAATTATGCAAAAAAACTAAAGGACTTTTTAGTTCTCGATTAAATATCAAGAAGAATATGCGCATCTTATTTTTGTTCTTTTCTCCTCTGTAAAATATGTACTTATTAAAAAGCACCATCGTACATTGTCTGTTTAAGGACTGCAGACTCTGGCGGAAATTCAACGGAAGGCATTGTCTTAAATGGCATGCTTATAAATCTCTCTCTCTCGCATTTATTCTCATCACTGTAAATTTTAAATGTTGCCAATATGGATTTTAGATTTCGATGTCTAAATATTTTAATTGTAAAAAATCGGCAATACCAAAAGATGCATCTATAAAAAATCAAATAATTTTTATGTATATTTTTAATCTGTTTTTCTGTTGTTTCTATTGATCCCGTACTACGATAAATATTTTGCCACTATTTTATTCTGTATTGAACAAAATAATGAATGGAAAACCTTTCAACGAATGTTTTTAATGCCAAGAATAAATTCGACTTAGATGCATGTTTTATTTCCTATCCTTCCAACAAAAATCACATCTTAATGTGCTGCGATAATGCGAAAAATGAATTTTCATAGTCACATTGATAATGAACTTGATATTCTGTATAGCAATCCCATCTGTAGTTTCAGGTTTTTTAAATATAATGAAATAATATTTTCTTTCAAAATTTAAGATAACACCGACATCAGTTACGACTATTTAAAAATATGGTGAGTACTACGATAGCCAAACATACCTTCTAATCATAAATGTGTTATAACAGGAATTAACATAATATGCAGTTGCTTTCTTTTAAAACATGGGTTCCAGATCTATATAATGCATATTATTTAATTTACATATTAAAAAGATATTTGTAATGAAATCTCCATTGGTTCTTTTATTTATCGCTTTAACCGTCAATCTGGCCCTGTCTCAGTTTGATGGCAGATACACTCTTGTATAAGTTGAAGGCAACGCCCTCGAAACGCCCACCACTGTGAACATCAAGGACGGCAAACTCCACTACATCTACTGCAACAACGTTAATGGGAAAGTGGAAACAGGACCCAACAACAGAGTTACCATTGTTCCCGTATCAAGAACTAAGATGGCTTGTCCCTAAGTACTCGTGCCTAGTGAAAATGTGGTGTATTATTCTTGGGGCAAAGTAGCCAAGTGGGAAAAATCAGAAACCAGTTTGTTCTTCAAAAACAAAAACAATAAGATTCTGATCACACTCAAGCCTACCTTCAGTGCCACATTTAGTATCCAATAAGTGTATGGTGTGAAAGTCTCAAAACCCACCAATGTCATCCTCTCGAACGGAAAAATCACTTATAAATACTGCAATGGCTGTTTTGGATAAGCAGTAACTGGACCAAACAACAGCATCACTGTCGGACCACTCGGTTGTACCTAGAAGCTCTGTCCAGGGGAGACTTTTGTGCCAACTGAGGACGTTATGAGATAATCTTGGGGAAAAGTAGTCACATGGTCAAACGAAGGTGACAATTATCTGCTCAAAGACAGTTCCGATGAGATTAGTTTCAAACTAACAAAGATTAAATCATGGTGATAGAAAATTATTTTATTTTTAAGTTGTAGAACAAACAAAAAACATTAAAATCATTTGTGGATATTATTGAATATTAAAAAATGGATAATTACCATGCATCAATTATTGATGTCATTATTCAACAGATTTGGTCAAACAGTTTCATTTCCTATTCATTGATATAACACATTTTATAATAATTGGATGAGACAGCCAGTCCTAAATCGACTCATCGACCAGAAGATGGGACTGCGCACACTCGAAATCGAGAGAAGAAGATTCGAATCATTGGAAGCAGACCCTCCCTGAAGGCTAAACTCGACCGCCAATACCAGGACCAAACCCCTCCCAAGCTCAGTCTCAAGAAGAATTTCTTGATGGAATAACTCAAAAACACAGAAATTGAAAGATCAAGTCGTGTCCTTCTGTAAAAGATGAACCAAATCTTCGCGGACTCTCGGAAACGATCAGACAGTTATCACCAGTTTCACAGGATGGGAAACTTCAGAAACGATCGTCTGAAGCGGGATCGCACACGATAGCGCAAACGCATCCATACAGAAAATACAGTCCTGCACGAGAAGGTTAACAAGGTGGTCAGTCAGTACCGCATACCGAAGCATATTCAGACTTCTCATCAACGAGAAAGTGTCAGTGCTGCATCGACTTTGGCACTTCACCATCCGAATTTCTCTCCCAATCATAATAATCACCATAAACAATAAGGAGTCCAAAAACATACCCTAAAGATCAGAAATCGCGTCCTTCCGACTCCTGGTATTCAAGTTCCTGAGAGCAGATTCCGCCAGGTCCTCTTTCAAGGCCCGAAGACATTTTTAGGCAAGTAGTATGACATGTGCGTGATTCTATAGGACGGATTATTTAAACTGAGGGCGGATGAGAGGCACGGTTCTTTGAGCAAATGTCTGGAAATGGACTAATAGTCGTATTATCGGCTAGAGAAGTGGTGTCTTGGGGGTGGCGGAGTGAGTAAGTTTATCGACCAGCACATCCAGATTGGAGAGATTGTAGAGGTGACAGGGTTGGACGATCTGGTCGAGAAAAATATCAGAATTCTTAACGTCAAAGAACCATCGGGGTTGTAAATGGTCCCTGAGGCTTCCAGCACAAAACAATCTAAAAAGAGTCGATATCCCTGAACTTAGTGCCACGCATCATCGAATACATTCAATTATAATGGAACTGTCCATTGAGCTGCTGAAAAAGGATCAGAGGATGGTTGTGATGGACCAGTATAAATAGACCTTGTATATATTATTTCGAAGTCTCACATGATTTGTTAGCAATATATATCCATAGATACGCAGGTATGCTGAGTCCATAATATTATGTGTATAATGTATGTAATCGTAACGATTTGTATTATAAATTAAATGTGGCTCGCAAAAACATCCAAAACATTTTTCTAATTCGCTGTTTACAGGCCCAAGGATCAATGTAACTCACTGCCTTTATTGCTTATGTATTTATCTGCTTCTTTCAGCAGTCACAATTATCACTCATTTTCTCTCTTTTTTCTTTTTTATTCAAAATCCCAATTTTATTAATAACCAACATCAGATGTTCCGAAATAATCAAACTACCCTGCTCTTGCATCCGAGATCAAGTTCCGCAACTACAACATCTGCATTAACAAGCCCAACATGGACATATTTCTGTTCCTCTTCCACCCCACAATCATCAAGAAATCCCCAGTCAGCTACTAAGTCAAGAAGATGAGCAATGTCCTCACTTTTACTTTTGTTGATAAAACAACTAAACATGGCAGGTCCTTATCATGAAATTAATTTTAAAAAATCCCTTACTTTTTCTTCATCTTTTATTAATTCATCCAAATCAGTAATTAGAACATCCTGTAATGGCAGTCACGCAAATTTTTTAACTTCAAGTTCCCTGACCTTGGAAGGCTCATCAACTTGAAGACAGGAGTCGATGCTAAAGAGCTGGTATTCACTAATAAAAAAGCGGATCTCAACCAGAACGGGTAAAACCTGTCGTACCAGGAATATCAAAACGAGGGAGAGCCTAACAGCCAGCGATAGTCGGTAAAGGAACTTCTCTTGAAAGATAATCCGAAAAGCCAAAACATTGAAGTTTCGCTCACGCACAACCAGAAAGTTGTGGGATCCAACCAAAGGATCGCTGAGATCGAAAAACCTCTGGATTTCCAACTCAGCTACGCAGAATGGTCTCTGATATCAGAGCTTATCAGGAGTAGTTTGTTCTAATTGAGCGGTTGGAAATTCCAGATGGAGCTTCAGAGAAAGGTGTATATGGACGCAATTAACAAAGGGAATAATAGGTTGGAAGAGGGATTGTACAACTAAAACAGTTCGCGAAGTAACATCAGCGAAGAAAAGTTTGAAAACTGATGTTTGTGTATGTACTGATATATTTTAATGTGTATGCGATTAAAGTTCGGGAAAAATATGACTTGGATTAGACACTCAATCGATTATCAAGATATCATTTTTATTCAAATGAGCTTCTCGTTGATATCCACAGAGAGTATATTTGTGGGGATCATTGGGCCAGGAAGCCTTAAATTGAGACTGCCTGCGTCAAAAGATAGTACAATTGGTCGGAATCTGCCACCCGCTGACTCTCCCTCATCCGCCACCAGTCCAATGCGACCTACGTCTCTCCGAGTCCGTCCTGCAGACGCCGCGCCTACTCCTCTGCTTGCCTTTCTCGTTCGCGCGACTTGGCTCGAAATCCGCGGAACTCCTCTTCGGTCTCTTCCAGACGCCTAGCCAGAGCCTCCACCTGCCCAGCATACAAGCTTTCCTGCTGTCGAAAAACGCCTTCAGGTGAGACAGCACCGGGTGTTGTCCCGAGACCCGCCAATTGCTGTTTGAGGTACTGAATGGCTTTGTTACGCTATTCCACGACTGCCACTTGCAATTCATGCGATCTTTGTCGAAGCTGCTAATTTTAAGTTTGGAGCTCTTCGCCTTGTTGCCTCAGTTGGAAAACGAGGTCTGATTGTTTCGCTGCTCTTTCTCTCGCCTTGGCCAATTCCGTTTGCAAGGCGCGGTTGGCTTCTTCCAAGTACACCGTCCTCCGCTCAGTCTCTCGATGCAGCTTTTCCACTTCCTTGAGCCTGGCGAAGTATTGCTCGACCTGTCCCTTCAGCTTCTCAATTTCGTCAGACTCTTGGTTATTCCTTTCGACCTGCTCTCGCGTCCTATTCATGTCTATTAATAACACGTCAGTATCAGCTCCTCCTTTGTACTTCCCCCTGCTCTGGTTGTGCTTTTCTGATTTCTTCTGGTCAATTATGGCCTTATTATGTTTGCTACTCGACGATTGTCTCAGTCCGTTGGTAGTCATAGTGGCGCTCAGTCTGCTGAAACTCTGTGTTTCTGCCACATTGTCCAATCCCTTAACTCTGCTTTCTTTTTCTATGCTTTCCTTTAATAGCTTTTGAAGTTTTTCCAGCAAACCATCCTGCTGTTGGACTTCGGCCCTGCTTGGTCTGAGAGGCTGATTGCGATTATCGTTATCGACAGTTGGCCGTCCCGAATGGCCTGCTCTGAGGTCGGTTTATTTGCGGGTTGCACGAGAATCGTTGATATGGGTCGGGGAAAAAACCTGTCTACGGATGCATCCTTCGTCTGGTGGCGATCGGGTTCTGGAGAAAGAACGGAGTTTACCCTCAGAAAATGCTGATGCCAGTAGGGAAGAGGAATTTATTAAATCGCGATTGTTTGGTCCGTGCATTCTGACAATAAAGAAACCAATTCGTTTTGCCTATTTTTGATATTTCGAAGTTAACTCATATTTAAAAAAATACATTGATAATAAAACTAATTCTGCTTCTTAAATTTCGATATTTTATATTTGGATTGTTTTATAATATGAATTTATAGATAATCTAAAAAATAATTATTAATTATACAGAAAATGAGACTCACAAAAGAGGCCCATGAATTTGCCACAGTTATTCTGCGTAATCAACCTCTTCCAATAGCCCGCCCTTCTGTTAATCATCACTAGCTTCCGAAATAATCTGAGAAAGAACTTGACCCCTCTCTCAGTAGATCCAACAAATACTCTATTGACTACTCAGAATTTCAGAAATTGTGCAAGGCTCAAGAACAGCAATAAGAGCAAGCACAGAAGCAGAATAAAAAATAGTTAGCTGATGGCAAAGACAGCCAAGATGTCATGAACAAGCAATTTGCACACACCCATGACAAGCGCAAAGAGAGAGAATTATTCGAAAAGCCTACAAACGAGAAGTTGGATAATGCTGAGTTCTTTAAAAATTAAGGAAATAGGTGTTATGCAGACAAAGATTTCCTGGCAGCTCTTAGACTTTACTAAAAAGCCGTGGTTCACTTCGACTACACATTTCCAGATAGTCCAGAGGAGGAGGAGAGGGCGAGGAACCTACGCGACAAATGCTATCAAAACTTAGGAATGTGCCAGTTCCAGCTGGGAGACTTCAAGGAGTCTCGATTCAGTCTCGGACAGTGTTTGGAAGCCAACCCCAAAAATATTAAAGCAATGTATCGTTTGGCGGTGCTAGCTCTTTAATAAGGGGAATTCAAAGAGTGTTCAGATAGGGTTGGGCAAGTACTCAAACTGGACGGGAAGAACAGCGAAGCAAAAGCATTACTGGCGAAAGTCGGAAGCAAAGAACAGGAGTATCAAAAGAAACAGAAGTAACTAGCACAACACATGTTTTCATGAAAGGTATATTTTGGAAGAGTTTTTTCGAAAAATCTATAGAGTTAACATCGATAAATACATTCATTATTTCATTGGGGAAGAATAATCAAATAATCAATAACATTGGGAAAAAATATAATAGGCAAAAATGTTATCAGTATAACTTTGAGATTTATGTAAAATAATTATAAATCAGACAAAAGAGTGTAAATAGATTTTAGATGATGTTTTTTTATTTAAAGAATTAATAATCTAAAGCTATAATACTTTGGATAATAATACAAAAAAGAGAATAAACTCCCCAAGTAAATATGAGCAAAGTACCAACCTAATCTATTTAACAAGAAGCTGAACGAAAGGTAAAACGACTTATCCGCTTAACTTTTATTGTTGTTAATAGGCTGAACGTATAATTCTTGATTTCAACCGCAACGGCATGGAACATTTGGCGAATTGTAACACTAAAAACATAATCATCATCATTGGTTTAACAAAATGCGTAACTTCTTTAATGCACTATTTCAGAACAATTCCGCGATGCACTCGAACTTCTCAAAAAGGCAGAAAGGCTAGTCAACGAGGAGGTTCGAATCAATCCCCGAGACCCGACCGCCAATAAGCTCGTAGGCATTACCTTCAATAATCTCGGCTGCTATTATAAAAAGTACTCATTGCAGATCACTCCTTTATTATTTATGGTTTCGTATATATATTTTTTATTACTATTATTATTGATGTTTATATTTTATATTTTTCTCTTCTTTTATTATGACTCAGAACAAATAAACCCAAAGTTGCTCTCGGTTATTTGAAGAAAGCTTTAGAAATTGAGGTTTATAATGTTGAAGACTGGATTTCTACGGCAGGGACGCATCTAAATATCTGTGCGATATTCTCCTTTATGGGAAGGTAAATTAAAAATAGATAAATATATATTAACTTATCACATTAATTAAAAAATATATGTCTATACATTATTTGTATTTAAATTAAGAACAGACATGCAGAAGCAGCAGATCACGCAGGACTTTCAATAAAGCTTTTAGAGAGAGAAGAGAAAAAATCGACTGAATAAGCCAACAAATAACCCACCATCAATATACTCATGATTTCCTATTATAACCTAGCCGTCGAACTGGAGCACCTCAGATAATACTCTAAATCAAGAGAAGCCTATAAATCCAGTTTACAGATTTCGAAGAAGATAGACAAAGCACAAAACATGGCTAAACTTTTGGAGGAATCGATCGAAAGAACCTCCCAGCTTATCCAGTCCCAGGAGAAGCGGATGAACCAGCTAATCGACAAAAAGCGAGAGCAAGACTAAAAGGGATACCACGAGTATATGAGACGGAATAAAAAGAACGACCCCCGAGAGTAGCATTACGAGATCAAGCCCATCATCAACAGAAAATATAACGAGTACTCACAGCCAAGGATGCGGGCCACATCGACTGCGGAACAAGAAAATACCACTAACGTTAATACTAATAGCAGCAACGCCAACAAACTGACAAGAGACAAGAGTTAGGCGCAAGTTCCGAGGAAGAAATAAACGAACTCATCCATCAAGAAATCCTGATTTGCTTTGGATAAATAGATATCGATATAATTATATTTTTCTATTTATTAGTATATAAAAATCTACATCTATATCATCAAGCCTTCCTTTATGTTGATAATAACTCTTATTTATTTCAATTGGAAAGCTACTTTTAGACATATTATTAATTTATAGTAGAGATAGGGTCATAAATAATTAAAGCAATATATGTATATAGTAATGTATTCCAAATTAATGTAGTAGTAATGTATCAAAAAAATGTTTCCATTAGAAACAATTATTTTATTTTATTTCCCTCACTAAATAATAATTTCTTATTAATTTTCAACTCTTATTCTCCCTTACTAGTCTGATCTCTCGCTTTTGCTGTCCTCGACTAACTATGTAATCTGTTGAAACTCTTGTACTACGTCCGAAAACAGTCCTTCGACCCTCGTTTGCTTCTTCTTCCGTTCCTCACCCAATCTCTCGATCTTGGTGTCGATCCGTCGAGCCAGATTCACTAGTTAATCAATTTTTTGAAGCATCTGTTCTTAAAAGGTTTGGTTCTCGACGTCTTGGCACATCCGTACCTCTCGGTTGTAGAATATTCTCCAGAGACCTTTATTCTATTCAAGCAATTCTCGATTGAACCGTATCAACTCATAAACTCTGTTACCATTTTTTTCCCCTAGCCCGGAGTTATTATTATAAACGCCAGTCCCAATCGATGAACCTCCACCTAGCTAATTTACCCTTCGCCTGCTGTTTGTGGGCACCTCGATATTTTGTTGTTCTTATTTCTGGGTCTTCCTTAGTTTCCTCTGCCTATTTTTGTTTTGGGAATTGAGATCTTTTATTTATTAAGTTGAATTTGATTTCTATTTCTTTTTTTTCCTTCTGTCGGGCTTGGCTTCCCTCTTCCTTATGATTAATTTTAATAGGTCCCTAGAAGTAGTTGATAAAGAGAGTTGAAATATTGTTTAATTATAGAATTGAAGTTGTTTTTGTTACCTGTTTCCCCGTTTGAGGTTTGGATGGGTGTATATAATTGAGGTTGACTCGGACTAAAAGTCCGATTTTTCTTCCGAATGAGACTTCTTGAATCTTTTTCTTTTGAATTTATACATGTTGAGCTGTCGCATGAAGGAGTCCCACTTCCCGTGTTTGAAGTACTTCGGTAAAACTACGGATTGGAACTCTTTCAGTTTTTTAATTACGAATCCGCATCCCTGTTTCCTCCAAGCAACGATATCTTAGATTGTAGAGTCCTAAACATATTTATATACAGAATAAATAGAAACAAAGACAAATTGAATTGAAAGAGAGCTATTTGTACCTCCAACATGGTGTTGATTTTGTTAATGAACTTATTTGTGGGTTGAGGAGCTACTTTTGGTTCTTTTTATTCTTTTTTTTCTATCATACTATATATATTATGATACTAAATTAAAATAAATATTAATGACTGAAATATTAAATTTAATTATTTGGCATTTAAATCGGATAAAATAAGAAGTGGGAAATCTTATGTTTATTTTATCAATATATTTAAATTAAGAAAAAATAATTAAAAAAACAAAAATAAATATACTTTTAGATCAATATCAATATATAGGAATAAAAAAAAAAATACATTAATTATACAAACTATTGAACAAAAGAATTCTTGACCAATTCAAGTGTTATTTTCTGATCATAAAAAATTAGACTGTTATTATTTTTAAAAAATATAAATAGTAGATGGGTGGTGATCTGTCATAGGAGAGTCTATATTCTGTAAGGTGTTGAGCCTCAAAAGGGTAAACATTGAGCAAATCATTTTATTAACTTGCCGAATTCTATATTGAGAAAAACACTGAGGAATTTTTAAGTTTTTATACAATCATTAAAAGCTTACATAATTGTCATCGAATTTTGATGACTTCCTTTTTTTTTAAACTATATTTTTATTGATAAAAATACGATAAAAAATTTATAATACTAGTCGAATATATGGAATGCAAATTTATTTGAAGAAAAATCAATGAAGGTTTAAACAGAAAGCCAGGCTTGATCAACTTTTGAAAGTATAGCAAGGGAAAGCTAGTCCCATACATTCTTCTATGTTCTTATTTAAATGTCCTCAGTCATCGATTGATCACCCAGAATCAAGCTTATTGAGAAATAAATAAATTGTAATCTATTGAATAGTTAAATTTTTGTGTGTTGGCGACAAACCCACCAAACATTTCTCGAGAACATGGGAGAGGCCAACTTTCATATTTCAGATTAAAAAAAGTTATAAATGTGCTTTAAATTATAATGGACAGCCCCCAATCAGTTTTTTCGCTGCTGTTAATTGAAAACATCTTTTTTTATAAGTATTTAAAACATATTTGCCTTTTTTTGGTAATAATAAAAATAATGTAAAAAATAATGTAAAAAATAATGTAGTATATAAACTGTTTCATTTTAATATGTGTTTTCAGAGCAAGGCAATTTGCCTAAATATGTTTTTACGATATCTTATATTGTTTCTGAAGAAACGACAAACCATAAAGCAATAACAGAGAACATAGGCCATAAATTTAGTAATAATTGATGATAATTAATAAAAAATTAATATATTAATAATATAAATAATATATTTAATGATAGATATAAAAAATACTTAGAGAGATTCTTTAATAAAATTCTCTCTATAAAAAATATAGGTATAGGTCTGGACCCGAGACAAGGGCTCGGTATTAAAAGATAATATATATTCTTATTTAATTATACATCATAACCTTTTTCCTATTTTTTGTTTGTTTTGAAACCTAATAGTTTTTGTTTTGTTTTTATTCCCCTAGTTTTTTTTATGGGGTTAGTTAGTTAGTTGGGGTTAGTTAGTTGGGGTTAGTTAGTTAGTTGGTTAGTTAGTTGGGGTTGGGTTAAAGATTCTCTGTAAATTTTGTAAAATTTGTAAAATTTGTAAAATTTGTAAACTTTGGAAATTTTGTAAACTTTGTAAACATTGTAAATTTTGGAAATTTTGTAAATATTCTACACTGTAAATTGGAAACTGTTAACTTTGACTGTTCTCGACACAGGGCCTCTTAGACAGAAACAGTACAGTAACCATTTTATTACATTAAGATTATACTGATGAATAAACACAAAAAATCTAATGTCGGTCATTCATAATTACACAATTTTTCTTTATAAAATCTCATAATATCTCCAGTAATTCGTATTTTTTCCAAGCTTCCAAAAAAATATGAATCACCCAAGTAAAACAATGAGAAAGCTTCCACTTTAATAAAGAAAAGCCGATAAGTTTCAGAGTGGGAACTAACGCTTCTAATTTCCCTTCACACTGAATTCAAATTCTAACCATTACGTCTAGAACATAATCGTGATCATTTGGCGGTGGGCCAATATTTTATTTTGAGATGTTTTTCTCTTTTAATATATTTTTTATCTAAAGGTACGTATTTTGTATGCATGTGGGTCATATAGATTGTCGTTTGCCAACTTATGTCTTTAATGTGATTAGTTCAACAAATTTTGATTGATAATAATATTTATAATTTCTTCAAACGATTGGTATTCACTATGTGGCGTTATTATTACATAATTAATTGAATAATATACTTTGTGTTCATATGATACTGACGATGACAGCATTACTGTGGAAGCATGTAGATGTTTAAGTATATTTATAAAGTGGTGTAAACAAAGTATATTTTTTTAAATTAATCAATGATCGAATATTTATTCATTGAAGATATAATTAATAAATCTCTAAATAAATATGAAACAGAACACAAATCGGTAACGGAGGTATCTGGGAATCGAATCCAGAAACTAATCTAATGCTACTTTCTTGTCTTTCGTCATTTTTATCAATATCTTATTTCATTTTTAAGAGCTATCAATATCATCTTCAATTAATTCCAATATTTTATACTCTCCTTTGTTATGACAGCAAAATCCTACCTGAATTTATTTGCGATCTAGATAGTGTCACGGATATAACTATCTAATTTTCGTCTAATAATAAAATTCTAGGAACAATATTCATGTTATATTGGAAAAACTTATTGAAGCTTATAAACCTCCTTGTAATATTCAATCATTGAGGATAATGTTAAAAAATCTCAAATGAAATATGAAATTGAAAAGACAAGGAAATCAAAAAGGTAATGGTCCGTTAATGCTTTCACTTCGGTGTTGTCTAATATTGCGTATGGATTTTGTTAATACGTACTACGGTCAGTGACGTAAATACCACGCCAAAGTTCTAACTGCAAGGGACAGTGCGACTATGGCATCATCGATTTGGAAAATGTTGTGAGGCTGGAGAGAGTATGGAGGGGGAAGAAGTAGTAAGAGGAAGGCTGAGAAATTTCTAGTTGTCCATATACGATCATCAAATACGTATGGAACTATTTGAAGCCTTTTTTCAATTTTGAAATGTGGGCTTTAATCATTGCGATATTGAGAGTGGAGCGTGTTGCAAACACATTGTTTATTATTTTAAGCTAGTTATAATAAAATGAATCATTTTCTGTGCACGCCGGTTTCGAACCCGCTGTCTTCTGATCTGGAGTCAAGGATGTTATCCTCTTGGACTCGTGGGTTGTCAAAAATGTCTTATCTTTTGAGGGCCTTTGAGTTTTAACTTAATATTATTTTTGAAGCGTTTTATGAAAGCTTCGTTTTTTTAGTAAGTTGTATCATCACTTACTGCAAAAATATCAATATTTTTCTTCTCACCTATAGTAAAATTCTAATTCAGGTAGGTAGATACTTCTAAGTTCAACATTATAAAGATCCATAGTTCATGACAAAAATCACATATCTGACAAAAATAAATTCCATTAAGAATATCCAGATTGATGAATTTTTTTTTTAAATATTCAAGGAACGTGATTTCGTTGCAAACTAAAAATAAATATATCAATGTCACATTGGAAAGTTTGTCCAAATTTTATGACGCCGGAACCCACCGTTCGATTGAAAAGATTTAGCATCACTTGTTGTTGTATCATCACTTACTGCAAAAATATCAATATTTTTCTTCTCACCTATAGTAAAATTCTAATTCAGGTAGGTAGATACTTCTAAGTTCAACATTATAAAGATCCATAGTTCATGACAAAAATCACATATCTGACAAAAATAAATTCCATTAAGAATATCCAGATTGATGAATTTTTTTTTTAAATATTCAAGGAACGTGATTTCGTTGCAAACTAAAAATAAATATATCAATGTCACATTGGAAAGTTTGTCCAAATTTTATGACGCCGGAACCCACCGTTCGATTGAAAAGATTTAGCTGCTCGGATAGTAAACATCGGACTTGGATTTAGATTTGAATATTGGTTGTGTTTAGAATTCCTAAATAATGAGTTAACTGACTATAACAATTTACGAATTGGATTTATCAACGCTAGTCGAATGGCTTCGTTTTGCAAGGTTTGTAGTTTGTTAATGTGAGTGTGAGTTGCGTGTTCCCAAATGGGTGCAGCGTATGTAAAGCCTTGCCTTATGGTCGTCTTGTAGATAAGTAGTTTATTGTCTGATGTTAATCGACTATTTCTATCATGCACGAAGTATAGTGCGGCTATTGACTTAATTGCTGATTTTAATTTTTCATAGATATCTTTTGCCCACGTAAATTTTTTTAGGGTCTAAGATTACTCCGATATATTTAATTGATTTATCTCAGGGTATCTTTTACCTAAGCATTATTATGTTCGGGGCTGTTTAGGCTTTCTATCAGAGGAACGTTGAAATTTTTGCATGATAACAAAAATCTTTATATAGAGTTAGTAAGAATATTTCATGTCTACGAGTAAACAGCGTAATGCGATAAAAGATTTATGAAATAACCTTTTCGTGTTGAGACCAATATTCACTTGTCGATTCAATATCCTATACTTGCCGAACACAGAATCGATACAAGTGCGATTCACACCGATTTAATGGTAAACTTATGTCGCCAATTTACACAAGACATTTTGAATTTCGAGACAGGACAATGCTATTTTTTTCCTTCAGTTTTTATCACAAAATAGAACATAAATTAAATACAGTTTTTTGCATGCATATTTGTTTAAATTATAATAGTAAGAAATGGGAACCCACAAATGCGCTACCTTATTAGCTTAATATAAGTAAATAAGAGTAATACAATATTAATTATTTTAAGTATTGTAACAGGAAGAAAGTACAATATTTAATGGAAATTTTAGAATTATAGTATAACTAAGCAGATTTTTTTTATTTATAATTAGTAGATGTTAATAGTTAAAATAAGTGGAAAGAATTAACAA
The DNA here is from genome assembly GCA_022606495.2 of Halesus radiatus. Taxonomy (NCBI): domain Eukaryota; kingdom Metazoa; phylum Arthropoda; class Insecta; order Trichoptera; family Limnephilidae; genus Halesus; species Halesus radiatus. The sequence goes on along the minus strand of JAHDVE020003682.1, from coordinate 95,569 downwards.
AGATTTTTATAGAAGTGGTGTTTCAACATCTAAATCATTCAGCCAAAATTTTACTTCTTTTACACGGAAAGAAATTTTATTTGTAGTTTGAATTTGTTTTGGTAATGGATTGAACCGATAAAAAAACTGTTTGTTTGCATTAATTTAGTGTACGATTAAGTAGAATAAAACACGCCATTAGCCCTTTTACTAATACGATTTTCGTTATTTTTTTATTTTTAAAGACATATTTAAAGGTTTGTAAAATAAATAGTTTACGGATATTGAATAATTTTAAAAAAATTGCACAATGTTTTATTTTTATTATATATAACTTTTATGACTTTTATGTTATGTTTTTGAGTAATTTGTAGAGGTTGAAAAAATGCATCAAGCGTACCATCCCATCCTATTATACCGTAAATGATGGATGATTGCACTAGGGAAAAGTAAATCATTTTCAACTTATCAATATTGAGAACTTCCTTAAGTTTGCCGAAAATATACGTAAGGTATCTTAATTTCGAAACGGTTTTATTTACAACGGTTTTCATGACTTTCACAATTAAACAGTAAAGATCCTCCTATACGAGTCCAGATAGAAAAAAGTTTTTTTTTTAATATTTTGTTTTTATATTTTTATTTACATAATTATATTTACATAGCATATATGACATATTTTTTAAAAATACAATAAACCCGCAAATAATTTTTTAAAGTGGCCTCTAAATTATAAAAATTGATTTTTTTTTAAATTCATAATTTAAAACGAATATAAATAAAATACGTCTCATTGTATTTTGGTATCATAAAGAATATTTAGTTATGTATGAAACAGGCAGCCCAGCCGTTTCTCTTAAATTAAATATGTAGTTTATTTAATAACAACCTTTGGCAAAATTTTTAATTTTGTAATTCATATCACATGGAATTCCACCATAAAATACCTGTTTCAAAATTATGAACTATAAAAACTTTAAAAATGAAATAAGTTAAAAAAAACACACACACAAAAAAAAAGGCTCGGCGCACCGAAAAAAACAAATGTTGGCTTTGCCACACACTTCGGAACCGTATGAAACCGTATTTATATTGTATGAAATATCGAATAGGTTTTTCAACTCCTTGAGGGCGATCCGGCATTCGCACCTATGGCGCGCTTTTCAAACTGTAGTAATGTCATAATCCGAGTGAGTCTTGTTCGCCGTAGTTTTTCTTTAGTAGTTCACTGCACAACCGCCCATTAGAGAAAACCGCCACTGCTTCCGGCATACGTACTTGCGCACAATATACTTACATAAAAGAGATATAAGAAAAGATAAGACCTAGAAGTACGATGTATACCACTTTCTACTCCTAGATTTCATTCCAGAGTGGAAGATACTCTCAGTATCGCCCTGGTGAAAGACCACCATTCAGAATTGAAACGTTGCTTGAAATGGCTTTTAGCCGTGTTTGGTAACCAGATCTGAATAGTCAGGTATTTCCCCACCTCCTTCTTCTCCTTCCCCTTCCCCTCCCCAATACCTTCAGCCTCACAACATTCCCCAATTGAGAATGCCATAGTCTCACTGGCTCCAGATGGTTGGGAACAGTTGGGACTCTTGTGCTGTATTCATATAAAAAAAGACTCCCAGACCGGCCAATGAAATCTGTTTAAAACACTGAGGTATATAAATAGAGTCTACATTTCATGCAGAATCAGTGTAAAATATTTTTTCGTGCCCGTGAAGTAGGAAGGAGGTAAGGCGACTGTTGATGGTACCCGAATCCTTCCGACCACGAATAAACCTAACAAACGGAATAGTCGCGCCGCACAGCGAGCGATGGCCTCGGCGGCTCCAAGCATTTGAGTTACCGGCGTGCCTATTTCATAATTTAAACCTTGATTTTTTTATCATTAAAAACGACAATTTTATCGAATAATAATAATGGTAAAACCGATAAAAGGTTAAACCATTGATTTTTCTATATTTTTCTGAAACAAATTTCTGAATGTCCAGTCATGTAGGCATTTTGCATTTATCATTGGAGATCCATACTCGGCGAGCGCTTGTAATCGACTGAAGCCCGTGTTATCTCTATGATGCCAATTGGCACTATGTTGTTGCCCATATTCTAAACGCTGATGTTTACTTCATTTATATATCACCATGGTTCAAAAAAGAATTTCAATGTATGAACATTTTTAACCAACTATTATTACAAATTATTTTATTATCTTATTGAAGCTTGTAAACCTTATTGTAATATTCAATTTTTAATTATTAATTATTTTTATTGAGATTTAAAAACCTCATTTTAATATTTAATCAGTGCGGAAAATAATATTAACATAACCCAAATGAAACATAAAAACGGAAAAAATGACAGAAAATAAAAAGATTTCAGTCGCATCTGGGACTCGAACCCAGGTCCTCTGCCTATCCGGGGCAACCGCTTATCCAACTTAGCTAATGAGACCAGTTCAATTTATGTCATCTTCATCGATATCATATCTAAAAATCAATTATAATTATAATCATCATAAAAATAGCTGACAATAATATGGGATAAAAAATGGAGAATATTATTTACAAATCTTGAATTGAGAATCTATGGAAGTAGAAGCCGGACGTCCGAGGAAGACATGGCACGATCAAGTGAATCAAATACTTAAGTCGGGTCATCTCAGAAGTCGAAATAACAGAAGAGAATGTATGAGACATTGTATGAATGTGAATGAAGCAAGAAGTGTATGCCAAGATAGAGTTGTTTGGCGGTCCTTCATCTCTGCCTACCCCTACGGGGAAACGGCGTAATGGTTAGTTAGTTAGTTAAGATTGATAAAAATGATTTTATTCGGGGCACGCGAACACGCCCACAAGACTCTCCTTCTCCGGATTTATTTAACTCTGCGGCGCATATAATAGCCATAGTATAGCGGTGGCTGGTATTACATGGCGTGTTAGCTGTACTGGCGTGAGAGTTATTTCCATCCGCGATACTCCTCACTGGGCCACGCTAATTCTGTAGCATATAAGACAGGCACATGAGCCGTGCGGACGCATGCATATTTGTGTTGCTTGCTAATAAGATGATCTTGATTAATTCAATCTTAGTTATTGCTGTTATTTATAGCGAAAACCAACTTAGAATAACTGCATTTTTTTTACATTTAAGACATTTAACAAAGTAGAGTGCAAAAAAGCCCAGATAAACTACTTTTTAGTATATATATATATATATATATTTTTTTTAATTATTAATTATTTTTATTGAGATTTAAGAACCTCATCGTAATATTTAATCATTGAAGAAAATAATATTAACATAACCTAAATGAAAGATGAAACCGGACAAAAGGACAGAAACTAAAAATATTTCAGTCGCATCTGGGACTCGAACCCAGGTCCTCTGCCTATCCGGGGCAACGCTCAACCGACTTAGCTAATGAGACAAGTTCAATTTGTGTCATCTTCATCGATATTATATCTCAAATTCAAGATTTGTGAATATTATCTTCCATTTTTTAATCTTATATTATTGGCAGCTATTTTTATGATGTTTACAAAGTTCTACCCGAACTCAATTGCAAACTTAAACAGTGTCTCGGATTAAATCCGACTTTTTATTTAAAGGAGACATCTATTGACTTTTTATAAAAGTCTAAAGAATACAATTTTTAATTATTAATTATTTTTATTGAGATTTAAGAACCTCATCGTAATATTTAATAATTGAAGAAGCTAATATTTACATAACCTAAATGAAAGATGAAACCGGATAAAAGGACAGAAACTAAAAATATTTTAGTATTGTATCTAACGGGAGCTTGTTATTCATAACCTTGTACTAAATTTACATTATCTATATAAAATAAAACTCATGTAACAAAATTACAAAATAAATATTTCGAAAGAATCTAACTCAAAAAGATTTCTACAAAATAACAAAATAAATACATAAATGACAAGAATAAAAAGCGCACAAAATAATATTTCCTTATTAACTAATACAAATAGTTTCTTTCATCTAGCCAAGTATTCAATATATTTATTAACCGTTTAGTTTTAATACTTATTCTTTTTTTTATTTAGAAGGTAACATATTTAAACAGCTAGGAATCATGTTTTGGACAGTGCGATTTTTGTGAAAAAAAAAAACACCCCAGGGGCATTGTGAAAACTAACTAACCATCATGCAATTTCTCCACAGGGGTAGGCAGAGGGAAAATACAGCTACACAACCTTGATACGTCATCTTATACATGCTCACCTGTTATTCTGACTCTTAACGCGATGGCCCGTATCAAGTACCTATTTAATTAATTATGATACATTTAATAATTCAGCACCAATCTTTGGAAAAATTTTCCAATCCCACATATTTGTGCGCAATATAACGCACAATTTCACAATATCGACATTCTTTACAATAAATACCCTTTCAAAATATCGAACCGGAGTAATACGTACGACTATAAATTGATGCACGAATATAAAATGTATCGAGAGCATCTCCTGTCCCTCTCCTATCTTCCTCTTCCTCTCCCCCTTTCCTTCCTATTTCGTTTTTTCTAATAAAATATCTGTACTTAACCACTGATAGCATAAGGAGCTTTGTTGGCTTACCTTTTGTTAAACTTTCTTTGTATTTAAATCTGTGTTAAAAGCTGTTTGTTTCTTACAAACAAATCAATAAATCTATGGGCTAACCTCAATACAGCGTGGCGAGTTCAATGTTTCTCATACTAATTTTAAAACTTTAGAGCAACACATTGGATTTTATTCAAACTACTCTCTAAACCTTCCCGGTACTAATAAGAACAAACGGATTTTAACTTATAGGAGATGCTGATTATTTTATACAGCAAAAACGAAGCTCTGTATTCTGTTTCAATATTGATGTATTGAATCGTGAAAAGCGTAAAAAATTCCATAGCGCTGTACAATTATCGCGGATTTTTTCGCGTTCTGTACATCCGCCCGATTTCCGCGAACCCATACATATTTTCCAATCGATGGAGTAATGCGTATCATTCATTGAAATTCAATGCCTCGTTTTTCTTTTATCCTATTTTTTTATCAAAAAATATTAATCGCCACACCGATACCATAATAACACTGACAGACTTTGTTCGTAAAGTGCTTTGTTCTCAATTCATTGTAAAGAAATTTGAATACGTATACCAACTGTATTTGAGGTATGCGATTTTTCGTGCAACAGTACAAAAGAGATCAACACCCGTCTGTCTTTGGTGTTAATATATTTTCAGATCTCCCTATGTAAAGTATTCAATGTTATATTCGATTTTTTAATTTATTATGGTTGTTGTGATTTTTGAAGAATAGTTGGATTTTGTTGTAGAGTTTAGTACCATAGTATAAGAAGTTTTTGTATTAAAATTTTGTGTTTGTGGTTCCTTGTTGGTTGTGTTTTTGACTCAGATCTAGTGTTTCTAATATGTGTGATTGCTGTTATTTCTTGTTTTTTTTATTTATGAGTGAAAAGTAGTATTATTTTGGAGCATTGTTTTATTGACAAAATGTTAAGTTTGTTAGAGATTTCGTCAGTGCTAGTTTTTTTTTTTTTTTTAAATTATTTATTCATCCAAAGAACATAAATACATGCATGGTAAAATAAAGAAAGGAGCAAAATATGTAGTCCTGCAAAGCGGTCACATGACAGCTTGTCTGCAGGTTCTACAAAGATTAATTAGTCCTAATAGTAATAGTAATAGATACAAACATTTCTTTTTCTTTTTGGTTTAATAAATATATATTAATCTTAAATAAAATAGGTACTTACATTTGACGTTAACATTAGTTCCTACGGGGACTAAAAGTATAATTTTCAAGATGGCTTTTTTGTGTTCTAATGAGTAAATATTAACCCTTTGAACCCTATAGGCTGGTAAACCGGCCTGATTTGGTGGGGCAAATACCCTGAAGTCATAATTTTTTTTTTGCTACAGGAAGTCTGCAATTATTGTGAACTAAAATAATAGTTTTCTAATTCACAATTGATTATTGATCGAAATTGCGTTTTTAGTCAAATATATTTTTTTTGGTCAAAAATTGCTCAGAAGCTCGGGGATATGGTGCTGATACAATGAACGCCTTAGGGTTCAAAGGGTTAAATACTATCATTAGCACTGTCCCATCCAATAATACCATATTCTAATAGTGATTGGTAGAGAGCCATGTAGAACTTAATCAAATCATTTGTACTGAGGTCATTCCTGATTGTTTAAAAAAAGTAAGTTAATTTTTTCATTTTGTTATTTAAATAAATAATGTGGTCAGCCCACTTTAAATGCCGACCAATTTTTATTCCTACGTCAAACGTCACCAAAATTAGGGCATTTTGTAGGTATAACGAAATAAAGAGGAAGGTTCAGGTGCACTCAATGTTCAAAATTCAGAACAAATTTCTAAAAGATCCAAAACGAATTAACGCAACTGTGGTTAAAAATACAATACAAACAAGAGCCTGAATGCTGTAGAAATTAGATCTCTGAGGCGAATGTGTGGTAAAACCATGTATGATCGTGTGAAAAATGTTGAGATTCATAAGGAATGCTAGACTGATGTAAGCGTAATGAGTAAGGTTAAGAAAAGGACGCTTAGATGGTTAGGGCATGTAGAGTGAAGGAACGAAGAAAGGAGAATATATGATGCCAATGCGAATGGAAGAAGAAGCTGGGGAAGACATGACACGATCAAGTGAATCAAGTACTTTAGTTGGACTATGTCAGAAGTAGTAATAACAAAAGACAATGTATGGAACGATGTATAAATGTGAATGAACCGAGAAGTCAAGATTGTGTTGTTCGGCGGTCCGTCCTCTTGGTCTACGGCGCAATAGTTATTTTGTTAGTTAGTTAAATATTATTATAATAAAAATGTTTTCAAGTGTCGCCAAAGTTAAGAAATATAAAAACAGTATTTCAGTTTTGTTACAGTGAGAATAGACTCTTAATATATTAGTAACACTTTCAAGCTGTCCACAGATATCAAGGAGACCACCAAAGATAACATAAAAAAAGAACTGAGAGGAGATCTCAACTCAGCCTTTGCAAACATCAAGGTCTTGCAGGCTGAAAAAACAATGGCGGACAATGATACTAAGCAGTTGTTGGACAAAATTCAGCAGCTAGAGTCTGATCTGGGAACAGAGATGCGTTGAGTGGCTGATGCCACGGAGGCAAGCCTATCGTTTGTCGACATGGTTAAAAATGGTTCTCAGAACACGCCACGACCTCCAATCATACCTACAGGACTTAGTGTTGGAACCCCTAAGCCTGCTATATGCATCTTTCCGAAGCTGGATTCGGCTAAGGACAGCGATGAAACGAAGCAGCTCCTGAAGGACGTCTTACGACCATCTGAGCATGGAATCCGCGTTACGGGTAAAAGGAACATCCGTAACAACGGCGTAGTTAACCAAACCGCTACTCGGGAAGACCAGAAAAAAATACTCAAAACCCCATGTCTAGCAAACTCGGCTACTCTGAGTGCCCGACTACCCACAAAACGACACCCACGAGTGATATTCTTTAATGTTCTTCGGGACCTTACAGATGAGTGTTTCCTGAGGAGTGCCTTAAGGGGAATCCAGGACAAAGCAGACATAGAACCCAAAGTGAAAACGTTCAAGCTAAGTTATCTAACTGGTGCTCGGACAGGATCGACATGCCACCGGGTCTACGAGGTGCCTGCCCATCTACCTCATGTGCTGGTGAAGCAAGAAAAGGTCTTTGTTGACTGGAATTTGTGCCGTGTTCGTGACTTTATTGGATTTACACTGTGTTCCAAGTGCCAAATGATCGGACATTCCTTCAAGTTCTGCAAGGACCAGCAAAGATGTGGACATTGTGCAAGTGAAGGCCATGCCAGGACAGATTGCCCAAAAGCTGCCGCCAAGCCAGTTTGTGCTACCTATACCAGGTTTGGCAAGCCCGCTGGACATTCGACTGGAGACAAGGACACCTGCCCAGCTTATAAAGCTGCTTTTTCCAAGGACTTTGCCACCGTCGATTATGGCGTATAAATACATAGATGGCGACATTGATGTCATCTACACGAGGACTAATGACTTGAAACAGTGGACGGAAGAACATAAAATTGGCCCTGATATTAATAATTTTACTTGTATATAACTAAACATTCGATCCATATCTAAATACTCGGATTTTTTACATGCTAACCTCCAAAATTGTTGGTATAATATAGATATCCTAATGCTATGTGAAACTTCAATTAAAAGGGAAGAAACTTGTCTTTTCGAAATTCCCGGTTACAAAAGCATTAGTTACTGTCGCACATCCAAATCTGGAAGGGGTATAACCTTGTATATTCGGGATACTTGACCTTTCACCCAAAATTTACTTGAAACAAAGTTGTTCGAGAATATTTCCTGTATAATAACATTACCAAATAATTCTATACTCAATGTACTAGCAATATATGGACCACCAAATTTTAGTAAACAATCATTTATCAATGAACTTTCATCAAAGTTGACAAAATGTTCAAACCCTAGTAAAAATATGCTAATATTTGGTGACATACATATTGATCTGTGAAATTATATAGATCCTGTGATTATTCACTATGAAAATGCTCTTTCAAATAACTATTTTACAAAATGTATCAACGACGTTACAAGGGAAACTATAGCAAATGGTAAAGTGACACGAACATGTCTGGATCACATTTTTGTTAGGTATTATAGCAAACATAAAGAAACTGACATACTATACGCATGTGTTTGTGACTTTATCATTGCATACCATTTTGCAACAGTTATGGACATTCCGTACTATAAAACTAATGAACGACCTATAAATAAAGGGCGGAAAGTCTCAATTTTATCTCAAAAACGAATAGATTTTTCAATTTGAATTTATAACTGGAATGCTTTGCTTCAGAGAAACGATTGCATTAATTTATATAGTCAAATAAAAAGCAAGTTTAATGAAGTATATGAAAATAGTAAAATACTTATAGATGTAAAACCCAATACAAGACCTTGTATTATAAAAGAATGAATGACAGAAGATATTCTATCACATATTAAAAAACGAGATTCTTTATTTAAGCGGTGGAAAAGCTCCCCAATAAATGCAATTTATGAAAAACAGTACAAATCTTTTCGTAATTTTGTTACTAAATTAATAATAAAGAGTAAAACAATCCTAAATATAAATTTAAGAATAATTTTACAGAGATTTTTAGGAAGACTCCTAAGGAAAAAGTAAATGTGCCTATAAAAACTATGAAACTAATTTATTTGTCTCTAGCAGAATCGACTATAAGGTATGGTATAACTTCTGGGGGACACTCGTGTAAAACCAACATAAAACATTTACAGCTGATTCAAAATGCCATGGTAAAATTGCTACAAAGTAAAACAGTTTTTAAACAAAGTACCATTTATATTTAACATATTGCCGTACGAATTTAAAAACAATTGCTCTATGATGAAATTCTCATTGATGTTAAAGTGTTGGCTTTTGGAAAGTAACCTTGTGTATTGATGGTAACAAATATGACGATCTCCCTTGTTGTATAGCTCCTCGATATCTGCTGTATTTACTGTTACGATGTTACTTTTATATTAAGTCTATCCTCATTGTAACCAACCCGTACTTCTGTTCTATTCATATTTATATATTAAAAAAAGAATATTACTCAATTTATTTCATACTCGACGATACTTTGATGTTTCTGATATTTATATTTTTGTAAAATTAATGTTTTTATAATGTTGATATTTTTATTATATTGATATTTTTTACAATGTTGGTATACTTATAATATTTATATTTTTGTAATATTATTTAAATCGGTGTTATAAAATTGGACTCTAGTATCTCAATAACAAAACTGGAATGCTTTTCCATTATTTTTTTCTTTTAAATTTTTTTTTCCAACATATGTACATTGATCACAACATGCATGCGCCTCTATGTCCTAATTTTGCCCTTAATTTATATGATGATTGTTATTATTTATTGTTGTATTATATAATATTGTAGAAATAAAATGCTGACAAGCTACTTGCAGTGGCTTAGCGGTCGCGAAAGTTTATCTGACAACACATATCTCCCTCGCACTGCGTTGCGTCGCTCTTTCGTTCTTAAAAAAGCAGTGACGCGGTGCTCCTTTAATACGATTTTTTTTATATTTTTATTTATGATAATGTTGAAGGAATTTCTATGTGGCCAAATAAAACCTTTCAAGTTTATTTTTCCAAACATAAAATATAAATATAAATTTTTTTCGGCACTTAAGTCATAAATCTAAAAAAATATTTATAGAAGGTACATTGGCACCTTATTGTTACTTGAAATGGATTTAACTATGTGTAGTTGTATTGTATCAGAACTGCGTCGCTGATTCTTCATAACCTCCCTCTTCTCTCCTCCTTCCGCGGAACATTTTTTTTAAATTCTGTGGTATTCTGTGGTAATTCTGACGTATATTTTGCTAAAATATAATAATGCAGGAAATTAAATATCAAAATCAAAAATTTATGTATTGTATACATATACAATACTAAGATATTACGTTTTGCAATTCGTTCGCACATAATTTTCCGGCTCCTATGTTTCGTTTCTCCTTAAGCTGTTGAGAATGAAATTGAAAGGTTCTGAAGTATCTAGCTATTCAGATTTAGTCATCAAACATGACAAAAACCGTTTCAAGAAACAAGTTGATTCTGAATGGTGGTCTTTTACTAGGGCAATACTAAGCATATCCATCCCGGAAAGTGAATACAGCTCGAAGTATGTGCCAGGACCGATTTATTTAGGTTCCATCGTATCTGCCTATAACTTTTCTAAAAAAATGTCGTAAATATCCTCTAAGCGATATAAAAACATCTCATTTATCATTTGGCTTCCAAAAAACTACGTAAAAGTTTCTCACACCACATAAGTGAAAGCTCGTTTTTTAATACCCATTCTTAATAATCCCGTAATATTTTCATCCAAATACGAGAAACAATACAGACCCTATCATCTCGTTTTTATCTCCGTCCTTTAAGGGCGATATATCTCTTTTTATTAGCCATAAAACAGTTTATAGTATCTAAAATGGGGGCCGGATCAATTTAACGGGGTGAAGCACTGGGAAATACATACATTGTGGCCTAGGATTAATGTAACCTTCCAGCGGTCACGCGGTGTCGAAACAACCCCACACGTTCCTTTTCTCCCGTCTCAGGCTTGTCTTGCATCAGATTTAAGGTCTATTCACATCTGCTGGCACTGTGCAGTCCAGACAAGTACAGTGGCAGATACGGCACAGAACACAACGTATGAATGTATTCATAGATAATGTAAGTAACTAATGATGCCGTGCCTGCCACTTTACGTTTTTGCACTGCGCGGTGCTGGAAGATGAGAAACTAACTTTTTAAAGCCTGCAGATCATCTGACTTGATATGTTGAATGCCGCAAGTACTGTAGACCCTAATATCTGCTCTGTTGTACAGCGTGAGGAAGAAAAATAATTATGCAATGAATAAACTAATCATATATCTCACATCTACTCCCGCGCTGTATCTAGAATTTATAGTTGAATCTAGCGAAGAGCGCCTAATCGACTACACGTGCGTAGCCTGCAACTGTGTTGAAAAAAGTACATCAACTATTAGAAAAACATCAAGAGAGTCCAACTAAGAGAAGGAGGCAATAACAAAAAAATCCATTACGTATCCTACGTAAGGAATATCTACAGGAAGAATATCACTTTGATTTGCAACGTGCGCGATAATGCAGATAGTGCTTGTACGGAACATACAAATACTGTGTTTTGGAAGGAACACCGGTACACATCGGGGCCTTAATTTATAAGAACAAGTTTTTTGGAGGTGTAGAATATAGGTCAATAAAAGCCGAATATATATTTTTTTTTTCTTAATAAAACTCAAATGAATTCGTAATCTTTTTCCATATATTATATTACTTTAATTACCAATAATAAATAATGTTCACTCTTCCTCCATCCACAAGCAATTGCTTCTATTGGAAGAATAGTATAAAATCTGTATTATATCATGTAACAAAAAGTTTAATTAATAATTGAATCTAAAAAAATATCCTTTTAAAAATGATGGTTTATTAAAATAACTTCTCTACTTGTATGATTTTTCTGAATGAAACAACCGACGTATGTTCTCAGTGATTGACGTTATCAAGATTGGTAGAAACACGTCAGTTATGACGTTTTTTAGTTGACGTCACTGGTGTATGTCCCAGAAATAGTGACGTCAAAAACTGTAAATAACTTGATGCGGTGACGCGCTTTTGCATGTAATCACGTAGGCGAATCTTTTCCATTCTTCTAAATACGTATTATGATTTGGATGTCCGATATAGTGCTGATGAATCTTCAGAATATTTGTAAAACAGTTAATTTGCTTAAAAAAATAACATAAACAAACAAATTTGCATAAATCGTTACATTATTTAATATGAAATTATCTGTAAAATTCCGATGGTCGATTAGGCTACCCGCGACCTATTTTGTTATGAAAAACCGTACCCCGCTTGAAGGTTAAGCGGATACTTTGTACTAAAATTCGTCTTGAACTTGGTGGATTCAAGTTAACCGTTCCAAAGTAGACTAATATACAACGTTAACACAAAGCTCTTCGCCACATTTTAAACATCTTTAACCTCTCCTTTCCGGTACTGTCAACTGAGTTGACATCGCCTCTAATTATTGTAATATCTCTGTAAACATGCTTAATACAGAGTTCATGTTTTAGATTGTCCTCTGCAATGATTGTGTAGTGGAAAGATATTAACGATTTATACTCCTCAGTATTTATCGAACATAACATAAAATTTAACGGATGAACCAGACACATTTAAATTCACAGCCTTATCAGCATTCTCGTCATTATAAAACAATTGAAATAAACCTGCCTCACAGAAAAATTTTTTTTAATCGTAAATGTAATTTTCTGAGCGAGTTAGTGTTTACCGAAAAAATTAAGAAATGTTTTCAAACACTATCAACATTAAAATTGGGTGGTAGTAAACAAAATCATATAAGTAGGTAATAGCAAATAGGCCTAATCACGGCTTGTAAATGGCTTTAAACACCGAAAAAGCTGTCACAAAATGTGTCACCGAACATATTTCGCAGAACTTCATTATAACATTTTTAAATCTCTATATTAAAAAATTAAAGTTTGTCTGTGTGTCATCGATTTTATTGAAAATTACTTGACCGGTTTCGCTAAAATTAGCACATTTTATTCTTATCAGTGCCGGAAAGATTTATGATGGTGTATAATGCCAAAAAATAATAACACATCTACCGAAGAAATTTTTTTACATACTTTTCAAATTTTAATAACTCTTTTCTTAGTTTACTGGTTGGTCCCCAGAGATTTTTGGGGACTTTGGAGATTTTTTCATTTCTGGGGACCAGAGATTTTTCACACGGAATGTGTTCCAAATATAATATTATGAAATCAGCAGTGTTACACTCCTATATAAGGGGGTAGGGGGTGGAATCGATGCCATAATATGGGTGACCATCTCGAATACTTTTAACGTCCCATTTTATTATGGCGATATACGTTTTTAATGCGAACTTGGAATTTGAATATACAAAAACGAGAAGAATCCACTCGGCTTTCGCGGAAATGAAAGATTTTATTAAAAATTAGACGCGATTTTGATTTTACGAACGACAACCAGGATTTTTTTCTGAGATTTTCGTATTGTTCTAATGGATTCCTGTTTAACGACCCTCCACACTGGCGAGATTAATTAACCCTCTTACTTAGACGAAGATTACGCAACGACGACGCGGTGCGACATGGCGCGAAAATTTCAAATGGTTGGAATCTCTTGGAAGCATCATCCGTGACAAATAAAACGCGACGAACGGCGCGTTGCAGCGCGGGACTTCAGTGACGTGATCAGTTTATTTGGTATTTTCGCACGAAGTGAACGAGACGGTGTTTGCTATTTTTCATCATGGCTGACGTAGAGATGTCTTTATGGTCCAAGTTAAAGGGGCTTTTCTTAATGTCACCAAAATATTAACATACAAAATATTTAAAAATATGACATTTAATGTGCTTACTAATCTAGATATTAATATACGGACGTAAATGACAGGTTATAAAAAGGCATATGAAAAAAAAATCCCAAAGAAACTGGCTGAATTTATTTAGCTAAGAAAACAGGTATTTTTGTAAAATTTGTATTTATTATAGTAGTTTTTTTTAAATAATAAAAAAAAAACTTCAACAGTTTGTCTATGATCAATAGCGACGACTGGAGTAGCGGGAGCGGGCGGTGCGTAGGACATCGTCGTTGCTTCGCATCTCTTCGCTTTGAACCGCATCCCAATCGCATTCGAGCGACTTCGCCTATGCAAGACATAGTGTCAGAGATTAATGTTATAAATTTCTATCAATCAAAAACGCAAGTCTGCTTGCTACCTTAGCAAATATCATAACATACTTTTCTCTATCGATTTCCGCCAAAGTCTTGAATTTGAAATATGATATATTGATGAAGATAACACAAAATTGAACTGGTCTCATTAGCTAAGTTGGTAAAGCTGTTGTCCCGGAAAGACAGAAGTCCTGGGTTCGAGTCCCAGATGCGACTGATATATTTTTATTTTCTGTTATTTTTTCGGTTTCATGTTTCATTTAGGTTATGTTAATATTATCTTCTTCAATGATTAAATATTATTATTATTATCTTTTAATTACTAACAAATTTTGCTTGGCTCAAGTTTCGTCGGTGTAAAATTAGTTTAGTTTAATTTAGACAGGTCAGTTCAAATTTTACCCCGAGGAAGTTTGAGACAAGAGAAACCGCTTAGTGAATAAACTTTATTTTTTTTTTGTAAATAGTTTTGCGTTTTTCTTTTGATATTTAGCGAAAAACATTAATATTTCAACGTATATGGAAACAGCCAGTATATGGAAATATATCAAATTCAGCAAAAAATTCCATAGCGTTATGAATAAGGTATTTTCCGAATACAAATTAGAAATTAGAACCTTGAGGTGGATTGTAAAATGTAATTTTATTAGGTTAGAAGAGCAATTTTCAATTCGTTATTTTAGATTTCGCAATACTTTTAACTTGCAGCTAGTCGATGTAATAAATAATATATTTTTTATTATAAATTAAGTAAAAATCTTTGTTAGGAAGATACATTTTGCAAAAATTCCATTTAAAACCTGTTAAATTAATATCCTCCAAGTATTACTTTAAATAGAAATATTAGAGTTTTCGTATGTTTTGCATTTATACAAAATCTATAAACACATAAACTACAGTAAAAAAAACTTTACTTCTAGATTAAAACACAATTATTTTTTAATTGAATATGTAGGTATCATTACTTGCCTCAAATAATGTTTCTTGCACGCTGGAATGCTACACCCGCAGCTACATGTTTCCGCCATTTAACTCGTAAAGTAGTGGGTGATGCGCACCATCTCACTCGCTCGTGCTATAATCAAATCTGCGTGAGGGGGTAAGGTAATCGGCCGCCGGAACGCTAGCAGGTAACAAATGTTCTGACGAGTCGCCAGCCGGAGGCTACATTCGTTGATGGATGCAGTTTAGTCTCCTGCAATGGTAACAATCTTCCCAATAAGCCCTCCATTGATATGCCTAGTGTAACCTTCAATTATGGGGGTTTCATCAGAGCGATAGTAAATTTAGCCTCTTACAAGAACAACTGCTGACCCTGTACAAATCGCAAATGCGCCCCACTGTAGAATTGGAGAAATGGGTAAAAACCCTTGACTCTTTACATAAAATGGCGGTCCGTTAAAAAGATTCGTCTATCTTAACAAACGGATTGCAATCTTTGGAACACAGATGTCAGAAAACTTTATTTTTATTAAATGGCATTGCAATTAGAAAATGCCTGGGGTAACTGAGTCACCCCTCATTGCAACACAAGTTTTGTTATACATATTGGAATATCAACTATTAAAACTATTTTCGGTTCAATTCTTTCGTAAATAATAATACCTTTTTTTAAAAAAGCCTTCTTTTTTAATGCGAAAGGATTGCAGAAAGTATAACACCGAATCACCCTTTCCCAATCGCTCCCCACTCCACACCCCCCCATTCTATCGGCGCACAAAAACAGATAAAACATTTAAGAGGTCATTCCGTTTTATATCTCGGAACATATTTTTTAATCATTAATATTTTATCTTTAGCAATCCTTTATCGCTAACAAATTGGCTCCAGTTCAGGACGGATCGCGTGTTATTATTTATAAAAGATGATAAAGAATCTTTCTTATGCTGGTGTAAAAAATGTAGTTTTTTATCACTGTCTTTTTATTGACCTTTTTAGTCTTGTGGCGCCATCTCTCATTGGTGGTTGGATAGCATCAGCGCCATATTCATTCTGTGAGTTGCAGCCCAGAATAACTGTACTTGAATTAATTAATTGTCTTCGTCTTTACTTCGTAGAGTTCCATTTTTCAAATTTAACAATGTTATTATTGAGTTCTGCAAGCATTTTAGTTTTTTTTTTACTATTATGACAGCTGTTTCGGATGTGGGCATGTGGGCTGTGGGCTTGTAGAGCGAATAAACGAAGAGACTAGTGTGAGGAGAATATATAACGCGAATGTGAATGGAATCGAATGTGGAGGAAGAAGAAGCCGGGGACCTCTGAGGAAGACATGGCACGATCAAGTGAATCAAATACTCGAGTCGGGCCATGTCAGAAGTCGATATAATATAAGAGAATGTATGAGACGTTGTATGAATGTGAATAAAGCAAGAAGTGTATGCCAAGATCGAATTGTTTGGCGGTCCGTCCTCTCTGCCTACCCCTGCGGAGAAACGGCGTGATGGTTAGTTAGTTAGTTTTTAAATAAAAGGCCATTTTCAAACTGTCGTTGTACTACATTACGACGACTTATATGATTTTATTTAATTCCACCGTATTTTGTTTTGGACGGTGTTTAAAAAGATTTATTATCGGTAAAATATTAAAAATTCTACATTCCATTAAGTACTTGTAATGTGATTTCTCCATATTAAATGACAATATTTTTATAATTTTTTCATGTTAACTTTGTGGCGTCATTATTAATCAAATAGTTATATATCTTACATTCCTGAGGATGACAGTATTTGTGTCGAAACATGTAGAGATATTTATTTATTTTTATGAAAGTGGTGTAAACAGAGTACATTTTTAATTATTTAGACAATATTTTTATTATTGATTTGTAATGATGTGAATGATGTAATTTAAATATGTTTATTTTTTGGGTCTAGGAAACGTGCAGAGTAGTGGGGAATAAATAATTCTGATTGCTTTATAAATTAACGTTATATTGGGATTATTCGTTCGGTTATTAATTTCCAATTGTTCAAGTTAATTTATTCTAAGACCCTTTCTTTCGATATGTGAGGATTTAAGATTAAAACAAGCAGCGGAAAAAATTATCAAAAAAATATACACGTATTCTTATAGTACATATTATTTTTGTCTCCCTCTTATATTTTATTCTACTTCCTCTTTTTTATTTTATCCTGTCTCACTATTTTTCTGTACTTATTGTATACGATAATATTCGATAACTCTATATTATTTTCTTTAGTTATTATATTTGTCCTGATGAAGCCTGATCTAAGCAAAAGCGGTTGGCGTAAATATATAGTAAATTTAAAGAAAATATTTTCTTAACATAATATGCACAACTCATTCAAATATATATTCATTGTTGAAATGGTAATACGTTGACGATCAATATGGTTAAGCGATTAAAATCTTTAGCTTAGAATCCAGAATCATGGGTTCAAATCGTGATAAGTGCAGTTTTTTTTTGTATTTTTTTAGAGATATATTATAAATTCATCTTTTTCCGTATTATGTTGATCCAGTAAAAATATATTACCCTATGTTGATCCACCTTTCACACCATTTATCTGTGCTCCGAGGGGATACAGCTACAATCTACACGATATCATATATAATATACATATATTACATATTTGCAATCTTTTGTAATCTAAAAAAATCTTTCTACTTACTGTTATGTATAAATTATTATGTATAAATTATTAATATTAAGTATTTTTTTCTTTTCAGATTGAGTGAACATTATTGGAAAGAATCGACAAATAAAATCAGTGTTAATTCTTTAATTATTTTAAAGTTTTACTAAAATGAATCTACTTTGAACAAAAGCAAAAAAATATATACATAAAAGAGTAGAGTGTGTTTGTTAGCAATTGAATCTTTAAGTAATAATAATAAAAAAATTTAAATCTCTATAAAATATAAAAGATGTATAGTGTAAAATAATCTTGATGTTAGAAGGGCATAAGTGTTATAAATTAGAAAAGCTTAGAAGGGAAAATGTGTCATTTATTTGAAAGTGTTGTTAGTAAAAAGTGTAAAATGTGGGTGCTATTGATCCTGTTCGCCGCTTTGGGCATCAGTACATCACTGGCAGCTGATAAAGGTAAGATCTATCACATTTAAATATGATCTTAGTATCTACCCGACGATTTTTTTATTATGTAGAGATCTGCTTAGCTTAGTATCTATCTGGTCCCCTTTAATGGAAGCAATTTTCCTAACAAGCCCTCCACTGATATGCTTGGAGTAACCTTAAGTGACCAGCTCAGGTATGGGGGCTCCATCGAAGCAAGAGTAAAGTTAGCCTCTCAGAAGCTGGGCGAACTGATAGATTCATCTATCTTAACAAACGGATTGCAATCTTTGGAGCACAGATGTCAGGTGGAAATGCTGTCTTTGTTCTACCGGTATTTTAATGGAAGTTGCTCTGAGGAACTAGCGTCATTGATCCCTTCGAGACCAGTGCATCGGGAAACATGCCAAATGCGCGCCCTACATTTGCGCACGGTTGAGATTTGTTACGCGAGAACGGGTCGCTTCTACGACTCGTTATTGTGTACAACAGCTCGGCTGTGGAATGATTTAAAAAAAAAAACAGAAAATAAAAATCCATCACAGTAAGCGGAAGATGTTGCTTGTATTTGTAATTTATATTCATACTTTCAAAAAAAAAGGAATAACAATAATCACGCATATTAGAAACACTAGATCTCAGAGTTAAAAAAACATCCAACAAGGAACCACAACACAACATTTGGACAAAAAAACTTCTTATAATATCGTACTAAATTCTACAACAAAATGCGACTATCCTTCAAAAATCACAACAGCCACAATAAATTTAAAAATCAAATTAAACACTGAATACGTTACATAGTGAGGTCTGAAATAGAAAATATATTAACACCAAATACAGACTAACACCGAAACCACTCAACTGCACTTAAAACACTTCACGTAACAATTATTTAATTTTTTTTCATCAATTTAATATAATGTAATTTCATGTAAATGAAATCATCGGCACGAATCAGGATATCATTATTTGTTATAAAAAATAAGTTAATAAAACATCATAATTATCATTACATTTCTTCTTCAGTACACACGATCTGTACCGAATCCTTACAAACCTTCTGCTTCAACTTATTCAAATATGTTGAAAAAATCCGCATACATAATAAATATTTTAATTTGTCGAGAAATTCCTTTGAAGTTGGGTATAAAAAATCAACCCTTTAGAAATATTTGCGTTTTAATTCCGTCGACACACTCTATTTAAATTCCTCAGAGAAACTTCATTCGGTGTGAAAATATAACGAACGGCTTACATAAATAAAAAATATTTCACTTGAGAAAGTCGGTGCAATTACAGTCCACGTTTTAACTAACGGGGAATCCAAAGGGTAAAGGTTTTTTTTTCACAAATGAATGTCATGATATTTTTATTAATTATTTATTTTTTAATTTTCTGTAAATCTACAATTTTACCAACATTTTATTAGTTTAAACCTGTATAGTACCGAAAAAAAAACAAATACGTATTTATTTTCATCCCTGTGACTATAATATATCAAATAAGACAAGATATAAAATAAATTAAACATCTAACTTAATGACACGCAGTGGCGGTTATTGAATAAGGGCACTCGGGGATGTGTTCACATATTTCTTAGTGAATAAATTCATAGAAATAATACATTAAATACAAACAATCGAGTTCATATCTAGCGGCAAAGTTACAAGGCGGTGTGTAATTTTGCAAATAATTACTGCCATCTCTTGACAGGCTTTATTATTACATTCACCTAGCGGCCTAACGGACAGTGATTTTAACTAGCGGGGCACATCTCAAATTATAGCCGAATATTGAAACTTCTGCGCATGCGCATTCGGTATTGCATTTTTTTTCTATGGAAACGTTTATTATGGGAACCGGGCTAAAGTGCATTTTACCCTTGAATGGAATAGAGTAGCAGAGAAAAATCGTTTCTACTTCTTGCAATTTTCAATGCTTCGTTAGTTTTATAATTTCACTGCATTCGAAATGTGAGTAAGAATCAGTACAGTTTTTTTAAATTGCAAAATTTTAATTTTTAGCGGAAGATTATAAGGGGGAAAAAAATGAATAATAAATGTTCAAAACTTTGCCTTCCTATCGTGTTCGTTAAAAGATAAGTAGGTTATTAAATATCCAACTAAATATCCATTACGCCGTTTCTCCGAAGAGCTAGGCAGAGAGGACGGACCGCCAAACAACTCGATTTTGGCATACAATTCTTGCTTCACTCAAATTCATACAACATCTCATATATTCTCTTCTGTTATTTCGACTTCTGACATGGCCCAACTCAAGTATTTGATTCACTTGATCGTGTCATGTCTTCCTCGGAGGTCCCCGGCTTCTACTTCCATTCAAATATTCTCCTTACACTTCTTTCTTCGTCCATTCGCTCTACATACCCGAACCATCGAAGCGTCCCTTTATTAATCTTGCTCATTACGCTTACATCAGCCTTGCATTCTTTACGAATCTCAATATTTTTCACGAGATATTAAATGGTTTCACAACACATTCGCCACAGAGATCTCACTTCTACAGCATTCACTCTACTTTCATCTTTTCTCTTTCAGTTCCATGCCTCACTGCCATACATCAGGGCTGTAATAATAATTTTATACTATAGTATGAAGCTATCACTTTGCTGTTATCTTTTATAATCAAATGAAACAATCAACCTTTGTTTAAACCTCCCTTTTTTTTCATGCTTATGAAATCCCAGTGAGTATATCATTATTTCTCATTTTGTTATAAAAAAAAAAAAAAACATTTTTATTATTACTGTTTAACATATAAATACCAACATGTTTCGGAAGCAAAGCTTCCCTGATCAGAATATACAGTATATTGTGTATGTATACTCTGTATTCTGATGATGAGTGTTTCGCTTTTGAAAAATGTTGATATTTATGTGTTAAACAGTTGGGTACAAAAAGTATTTCGTATTAATTTTATTACCAAGGATATTAAAAGAATCGTGAATGTCCATTAACGGAGTATTTAACGCAATTGGCGCTAACAAAAAGTTTTCCAAAGAAGCGAAGGTAGCAGTCCACAATGGAGTGCTGATTCCAACCCTGACGTATGGCAGTAAGGCAAGTGACTGTAGAATGAATGACGTAAAAATAAGACCTCGGAGGCGAATGTGTGGTAAAACAATGTATGATCTTATGAAAATTTTTGAGTCTCGTTTTTAAGATTAAGAAAGGGACGCTTAGATGGTTTAAGCACATAGAGCAAATTAAAGAAGAAAAGAGTACAAGGATAATATATAACGCGAATTTTAATGAAAGAAGAAGCCGGGGATAGTCGGAATAACATAAGAGAATGTATAAGGTGATGTATGAATGTGATTGAAGCAAGATGTGTATTCCAAGATTGAGTTGTTTGGCGGTCCGTCCTCTCTGATTATCCCTACTGGGAGACGGCGTGAGCAAATCAACTAGACAAGGTGAATGTACCAAAGTGTAATACTACTTTTGGACAGAGGGGCTCTAAATTATACAACAAACTCCCACTTAGCATCAAACAAAGTAATTCAATCAATAATCTCATCAAGTTCAACAAAACTTGACTTAAGGAATTAACAGAAGTAGATCTGACTAGGATTCTTCACGCAACGTCATAAACGTTACTAGAGATACCCTCCCAAACCTTGAAGTTGAAATATAGAAGTCGCTGAAATCCCATTATTCAAAACCTAGTTCGCCTCAGCACATGATCTCGTAGTGAGGACGACTATGAAAAAAATTCCATAATGAATATGTATGTTTAAACCTTATCTTAAAATGTCAAAATTATGTGGAAATTAAAAAAAAAAGTTTGTTAAATTTTTTTTTTTTAAATGTGTGTCAGTACAGTTTCCTCTGCATTGTGCCATCTCCCCTGTTTTCCAATATTATTATTTGATAATCGTATCGATAGTATGACTGTCCTCCCCTGATATAAATCTTTATATCAACCTTTGTGTTTTAATAATATTTTACGCATATTCAATAAATTTCTATTAATTCAAATTTTAACGTTAACCTTACTCAGTCAGCTAATTTGTCGTATTTTACAAATTTAATAGATATTTCGAAGCACTAATATGTTTTAAAACTTTTTCCACTTCGTATTTTTTTGTTTTGATCGTTTAACCGACATTTAATTTTTTGTTTTGACGGCCTCCATGGTCGAGGGGTAAGGCTCTCGACTACGAATCCGAAGGTCGCGGGTTCAAATCCCGGCGTGCGCAAGTGTATTTTATTTAATTAATTTGTGCTGTTTCAGAATTAATTCATTTAAAAATAATATATACTATATTTGGGCACGTTTCAGAGTGGAAGATACTCTCAGTATCGCCCTGGTGAAAGACCACCATTCAGAATTGAAACGTTGCTTGAAATGGCTTTTAGCCGGATTTGGTGACCAGATCTGAATAGCCAGGTATTCCCCACCTTCCTCTTCCTCTTCTTCCCCTGCCCAATACCTCCAGCCTCACAGCATTCCCCAATTGGGGATGCCATAGTCTCACTGGCTCCAGACGGTTGGGAGCAGTTGGGACTCTTGTGCGGTATTCATGTAAAAAAAATATTTAAAAATAACCCTATCATGGTCATCTTCAAACTGGTAAAATTTTTGCTTCTTCTAAATATTTATTTATTATATTGAATACGCTCTATATGGGCTACAAATTCAAATTACAATAGTGTCACAGGTGCAAAACATATCACAGGTAGATACATAGATAAAATAGATAGCCTTCGCG
Source organism: Halesus radiatus (assembly GCA_022606495.2). Classification (NCBI taxonomy): domain Eukaryota; kingdom Metazoa; phylum Arthropoda; class Insecta; order Trichoptera; family Limnephilidae; genus Halesus; species Halesus radiatus. The sequence goes on along the minus strand of JAHDVE020003682.1, from coordinate 72,400 downwards.
AAATACAACAACTAAATATTTAATTCGTCTCACGAACAAATTCAGCAATAACACCGTGTAAGTATCACTCCAAATAATTAGCAATAGAGGCGAATACACAAAACCCACCTCAGATTCAGCGATATTTATACTCCGGACACATATCTTATTAATAACCGTTGAGGACGTATGCAATAATCGTCATCGTAATAAAATACACGTTCCTATCGTTTTAAAGATTTTATGGCACGAAGTACCGTTAGATCAGAATGTGTTTTTGCTTTATTCCTGGCAAGACCAAGCATACGAACCTTTGTTTCATCAGCACCTTCTCGCCTTCTGTGAAAGGCTGAAAAGGCTGAGTTATGCAAATTTTAGTAATAGTTTCATAAACACAATCTTGCCAATTTTTCTCTGTGACGTTCCGGAATTTCATATGGGGAGCATTCAAAATAGTAAAATGAGAGAAATGAGATTTTTTGTACAGTGTCAGTGAAAAAAAAACTAATTTGGCTATAAAAAACTATTATAATTTTATTATTATTATTTTTTGTGATACCACACAAGAGTCCCAGTTGCTCCCAACCCTCTGGAGCCAGCGAGACTATGGCATCCCCAATTGGAGTATGTTTTGAGGCTGAAGGTATTGAGGAGGGGAAGGAGATGGGGAGACGAATGTTGGAAAGTACCTGGTTATTCAGATCTGGTCCCAAAGTTATTTCACGCAACGTTTCGATTCTGAATGGTGGTCTTTTACCAGGGCTATACTGATAGTATCTACCACTCTGGGACGTGCCGCAAATATACTAAAATGTATTTTAAATTAATAAATTGTCATTTACAGATTTGAAACTACTACCTCCGAATTCGTAGCTAAAAACGTAACCACTCAACCACGGAGACCGTCAATGTTTTCCATGTTAAAAATACCTTGGTATTTATTAATTGTTTCTGTTGTTAATTCGTAGAACCCAATTTAATTCAGTTTTAAATTGGCCTTGAACGCCCAAACAGCTTACCACTATAATGAAAACTTTCATACTTACAGAACCTGATAATAAGATTATTACATTTGATTTATATTAAATATCTAAAAAAAAACCCTGGTACTTGTTCAAATTCGTAATTAGGTAACTGTCCTTACTATTCTGTTATTGGATTATACGCTGCATTGAGAATGTGAGTGAATTTTTTTTCTGTTCTATTGTTCTCTTCCAACGTATTATAAAATCTTTTAAATCTCTTTATAAAAGTTGTCTTTAGACTAGCTTCAAGAACATGAACCAACTGCTTTGGATGAGAACACGTAAATGTTTTGGTATGTATATACCTATGCCGTGCCGTGTAGGGACAGTCGGGGCTTTTAGAATTATTTTATAGTAGATTTTTTTATATCAAAAAGTAGTTTTGACGTAAGAATCAATAGACGGACTCATCTGATCCTTAAAACGGTTCGGGCAGGTGGGATTTGTAGGCCATTAGAATCTCACAAGATTATGGTTAATCGAATAATAATTTAAATATAATGTTAATATGAAATTTGACTTTTCATTGGGATATTTTTTATTAAATAAAATAAACACTTTGTTTTGAACAACAAATTTATTTTAAATTCATAATCAACCGGTTTCGCTTATCCCAAGCATCGTCAGAGTAAAATTTAAATCTTAACAAAAATACGTGCAGTGAGCATATATATAAGTGAGATATACAGTAAATTTAAAAAGAAAATTATGTGACACCTCACAAGAGCGCCCTGTATGTACAGAGCACGTACAGGGTAACTATCTCGTTATTCGGTTGGGCAACGTTGTGAGGCGGGTTAAGGAGAGGCTTTATGAAGGGATTTGTTAATGCGGGATTTGAAGAGGCCCGGAGTCAATGTTGGATGAAAGACAGATGCCGGTAGCTCGTTCCACATACGAGACAATTTACACAAAAACGAGTCGGCGAAACGACCCGTTCTCATGAAGCCGACAACAACCGTAAACGGATGTTCCGCTCGTGTCTGTCGAGTTTCACGCACGTGTATCGGCGCGAAGGGGATCGATGCTGCTGGCTCCTTCGAGCAGGCTCCATTGAAATATCTATAGAACAGAATCAGCACAGCTACATTGCGTCTGTGTATCAGAGATGGCAGTCGGTCCGGCAGTAATATCTTTATATATTAAGGCAATTAAATGTATTCGTCGTTCGAAGATTTGCATTGTTCCCCTTAAAAAGAATATTGCTAAAATTTAGTTTTTTTAAATGATTTAATTTGGGTGACCCAGTAGTTGAACAATTCCATTACCGCCCGGTAAGAAACAGGGGAAGGCGCCTGGTAAGATTTCACAGTCCATGAATAAAAAAGCGCGCAAATATTTCCACGTCACGTGGCAAAAGCCCGCCAAAATGAAACGGCCGCCGTTCCGTCATCCGCCATCTTCCCGTCTGCTCCAATTTCAAATTGCATTTCGCGCCCTCTGCGCCGCTTCCGGAAGTTGGAACAATTTCGAAATTCGAATTTGGAATTTGGATTCTCCCCTCGAAACGAATATTATTGGCGCCATTATGACTCTATGATTGTCTATTATTATTTTAATGGGAATGAAATTTGGTGACACAATTCGAAGATTGATTTGAATGATTAGAAAGCATTGATTTAAAAAAATATAGATGTATTTCGCAACGTTAAGAGAGAAGCTCTCCATTTGGCCGTTTCTCTGCAGAGATAGCCAGAGAAGACAGACTACAAGTAGTTACACAACGCTTGGCATACATACACTCATTGCATCATTCATATTAATTCATACTCGTCTGTTATTCTGACTTTTGACACCACCCGACTGAAGTATTTGATTCTCTTAATCGAGACACGTCTTCCTTGAGCGTTCCCGACTTCTTCTGACATTTTCTGTCGCATTATATATTCTGCGGTGGTAAGTAAAAACACACTAATTACCATGGGTATTTCAGAAAAAAAGTGCTCAATGACTGCCTGGTGCAATTCAACGGCAGCACCCTCTCCAATAAAGACTCCATTGAAATGCGTGAGGAAATTATTAATCAATAAATATCCAACCGAAGTAATACGTACGACCACAAATTTATGCACGAGTATAAAATTCATCTAGAGCATCTCCTGTCCCGATCCTATTTTCCTCTTCCTCTCCCCCTTCCTTCTTATTTTGTTTTTTCTTCATCTTGTTAGATTCATATATAAAAAAATCTGTTTTTAACCACTGTTAGCACAAGAAACTTTGTTGGCTTACCTTTAATTTGTTATTAACATTATTTGTTTATAGATTTTTATTAAAAGCTGTTTGTTTCTTACAAGTAAATAAATAAATAAATACTAGGCCGACGTTTCATGCTCATATTGAAATTGGTTGTAGCACTTCTTTGAGAATACCGGACAATGTTCTACACACTGCAATGAATTCCAGAGATATCCGGGTTTTCATAATTTTATTCAATTCCTCAGTAAGGAGTAGACTTGAGAGTGGGCCGGTCATTTGGAGCCGACACCAGGTGAAGTATTCCCCCATGTTGAAGTACAGAAGATATTCAGATATTTCTTTATCTGAGGCAGTACGGCTACTATGTTTACTTACCTATTTTCATCACTTATTGTTAACTTTTGTTTGTGTTTGTAATTTGTCTATTCTTACATTTTGTCATTATTTTTTAGTATCCTGAAGAGGGAAGCTTCGCTTCCGAAACATGTTGATATCTATATATTAAACAGCGGTGAACACAAGTATTTCCAATTAATTTTATTAATAATGACACCAGTAAATAATTATACATTTTTTGAAGAAATTATATTATTATAATTTTTTTATATTATTATGTATTCTGCTGTGTATTCTGATTAGGGAAGTTTCGCTTCGGAACATGTTTATTTATTCACGCCTAGAAGGCTTTTACATATTGATACATTATCACATACTTATACAAGGAGTATAATAATATAACATATAAAATGATAATTAGAGTGTAAAAGAGGTAATAAGGTACAATATAAGTAAGTAGTTACATCGTAATGAATAACAGTTTTACATGTGGTTACATTTTTTATTATTATTATTTTTTTTATAATTACATTTATATAAACATAGATACAAAGGTTATAATTTTTTTTTTTAATTTATATTAAATTATATATAGGTTTGAATACATGTACATATATTTATGTATATTGTATATTTAGCAAAAAATCTCACATAAGCAAGGCCAGTGCGTGGGTATACTTGTGTAATAAGTTTAAAAAAAAAAAAAATTTACCGGATTTTTTTTTTTTTTATATTTGTTACTTATATACACATAATTTTTTTGAAAAGCCATTTCGCTTTTGAATTTTCATTTCATTTTCGTCATTTAAAAAAAAAAAAAACAAAACTTAATTTTAATTTTAGCAATCTTTTTACATATCATTTGGTATTATACGGAAGATAGATTTTCCAAATGCCTGGTCTCAAAATGATACGCCCACAATTAAATTAAATAGGTTTATTTTGTGAAACGCTAATATTTGCGTTGGGAGTAAAACAACCTTTCTTCCACTGAAATAAATTATTTTCTTTCGGAAAAATAATTCTGTGATAAGATTGAAAGAAAAAAAGAAAAAAAAACAAGGACGAAAAAACACGTGAAACGGCCCTCCAAAATAAGCTAGTAAAGTATATAAATGATTTATCTAAGATTTTATCCTGGAACTACGCTGTAATTAAATAACTAAGCTGTAACTAACTACCTAAGCTGTAACTAACTAACTAACTACCCTGCAACTAACTAACAATGCTGTAACTAACTAACTTACTAAGATGTAAATAACTCACTAAGCTGTAACTAACTAACTGAGCTGTAACTAACTCACTAAGCTATAACTACCTAATTAAGCTGTAACTAACTAAGATTTAAATAACTCACTAAGCTGTCGCTAACTAACTAAGCAGTAACTACCTAATAAAGCTGTGACTAACTAACTAAGCTGTAACTAACTAACCAAGCTGTAATTAACTAACTAATTAAGCTGCAACTAACTAGATACCTAAACTGCACATAACTAACTAAGCTTTAACTAACTAACTAAACTGCAACTAACTAATTAAGGTGTAATTAACTAAGCTGTAACTAACTAACTAACTAAGATGCAAATAACTCACTAAGCTGTAACTAACTAACTAAGCTGTAACTAACTAACTAACTAAGATGCAAATAACTCACTAAGCTGTAACTAACTAACTAAGCTGTAACTAACTAACTAACTAAGATGTAAATAACTCACTAAGCTGTAACTAACTAACTAAGCTGTAACTAACTAACTAAACTGTATAAATTGCAATAAATGCAGTTGTGCTATCCTCTCATTCTCACCTAAATATATTTTTCTTTTACAAACCTAAATCATCTCCTATTTAAATACGGAAAATATTTTTAATTACTCACAACGAATATATTATACAGAAGAAGATGGGGAAAATTAAAAGATACGGTCACGACTCAGACTCGAAAACAGAACCTTTAGTCTAACCGGGACTCTGGGGTCTCTATTAATTGAGCTATCGAGACATTGTTGATACCTCGTAACTCAATTGGCAGACACAAATCCCAGATAGATTTGAGCAGAGATTCCCAACGTGGGCGATTTCGGCCCCCAAAATGTTGGTGAAGTCCAAGGGGGCGGTAGTGGCCTCAAGGACATATGGGGGGGTCGGTGAAAGGCATAAATGGGAGGCGAGACAAGAAAAATATTTCAAATTTTCCGTTTAAATTCAAATTAGTCGTAGGTACATCGTTTTACAACTGTTCAAATATTCTACTGTCTTATAAACGGATTCATAGTTTTTTTGGTATTTCCTTTACGCTATTAAAACATCTAACTAGGTTTCCTGGGACCTATTGTCAGGTGAACAATAATGTACCACATAATATAATACGCAAAATATGCATATAAATACTTATCACGGTCAAAACCTTGTGATGGAGAACAGGAGTGATGAAAAGATTATGTCGGGGTACAGAGGAGTCGAGTGCGGAAATGAGAGTTATCATTTCTCAATCACAGTTTATATATTTAGATTTCATTGTATTGTCGCGTAAAAAGAATCGGGGGGGGGGGGGTGCGCTGATGCGAATGATGAAAAATATACTCCAAAAATGGGCGGTCAGACAAATAAGGTTGGGAATCTCTTCTGGACTAGAGGTTCTGAGTTCGAGTCTCCGTATAAGCTTCAATAATTTATTTTAACATTTCTTATTTATTCCCTTCCCCACTCCCTTCAGACACAAAATATACCCCTATTGGGGATGCCATAGTCCCACTGTCGGAAGCAGTTACGACTCGTGCGGTAGGATTGTGCGGTATTCACGAATTTAATAAAAAGTATTCTTTTAAAATTTAGTCGACTGAATATTTTTAATTCAGTCGACTTTTTGGGATAACTGGGAATTGTTTCGAAGGTAACTACAATAAATGTAGGTACAGATAAAATAAACTTAAAACTGATTACAACAAACGCTTAGTTATTTTCCATTGAATCTTAACTAACTGCTTGCTTCATTAACATTCAAACATCGTCTCATACATTATCTTCTGTTATTCCAACTTTTGACATGGCCCGAATACTGCCTTGAAGTAGCTACGGTAGTGGCGAAACCCGGTTGCCAAAAGTATATAATAAATAAAAGTGGTACAAACAAAGATATTGTTTTATTTTTTAAACGAGTATTTGATTTACTTGATCGTGCCATGTCTTCCTCGGGTGTCCCCGGCTTCTTCTTCCATTCACATTCACGTCATATATATGATATTTATACTATTTTCTTCGATCGTTCGCTCTACTTGTCCAAACCATTTAAGCTTCACTTTATTAATCTTACTCATTACGCTTACACCAGCCTTGCATCCTTTATGGATCCCAACATTTTTCACATGATCATACATGGATTTACCATACATTGGCCTCAGAGATCTCATTTCTAAATCATTCAGTCTACTTTCATCCTTCCTCCCCGAGTTTCACGCCTCAATGCCGTGCATTAGGGTTGATATCAGCACTCCATTGTGGACTGCTAGCTTCGCTTCTTTAGACATTGTTTTTAATTAGCACCAACTGCGTTCAGTCCTCCTTCTTTCAATATCTCAGTTATCAAAATAGAAAAAAAAAATCATCGCCCTGATCGAAGAATTCATCATTCACAATTATATTGCACACCGTTTTCGTACTCTATGTCAAACACCGTGATTTTAGACGTACTTACATTCATCATTAGCTCATTCTTCATACATACTTCATTTATCCTAAATATGAGAGATTACACCTTCAGTACCGTTAGCAATCACATTTTGTAAAAGCTTTCAGTATTTGTTTGATAATGTGGAAGGCCGAGACATACCACTGATAGCTTCATTAAAACTCTCCTATTTTACCATTTAACAGGAAAATAGATTACGGCAATGCTCTCAGCATAACTATCATCCTATTCTCCACCCAAAAATACTGACACAACCCTTTTTTCCTTATATTACACAATATGTTTTCTGGGCGTTGGGAAACTGATGAAATTGTATAAAAAGTGCTTTACAGCAGTCGTGAGGGTACTAAACAGGGTATTGTTTATGATTGTAGTCCTTCTTTAGGGTTGCAGGCCACATCGCCGCTGCCACAATTGAAGGAAACAAAGTGTTTAGGGGAGGGGTAGGAGGAGGGAGAGAGCAGGGTGGAAATTTCAATCTCTCCAGAACCCACGAGCAGGTGTGCAATATATTACTGCGGGGCCCTTCAAACTGTGGTCTGCGGACCTCGCGACAGTCTTAACACTTCATGCTAGAATAACCTTTAACTGTCTTGATTATTTGCAGTTAGTTAAGTTATTTAGGCGAAACTTGAGTTGGTATCTCCATTGATAAATGTGAGGCTGTAAACCAAAACTGTCTATTTCCAAAAATCGATCTTTTCAGTAGGGCCAAAAAACGATACGGAATAAACATATTTGTGATTTCTTAACTTGCCCATTGATACATAATATTTTTAATTCATAATTTGAATTACTTTATTTTGCAAACACGATTATTTCGATTACATCGTTGTATCCGTCCTGAAAATATTTTTTAAATTTCCAAGTACGGAGAATACTTTATTAGGTCCTCTTCCTGATTCAATTTCCACCGAGGAAAACAACCACAAAATCCTTTTCTTCACTGTGTTCAAATTTGGCGATTGTTAAATACATCTGTCAATCTTAGACAATATATATAGATATATTATTTTTTTAATATTTTGATAGAAAGCATTTTGTGGTTTGATTGGCATTAATGAAATAAAAATAAAAACAATCGCGTTGTTAATAACCACGAAATTTATTTAATTTTTATCAATACTGACCGGTTTTGTCTAAATATAAATGTGCCCAATAGCCCAATATTAGGTATATTTCCCATAAACTCATAAAAGTTCCCATTATCCCTTAATCAACTGTCCAGGTGTTCCTTAATAATCCATTATGTAGACATCTGTCTCATTTTTCCTTATATTATTTTAGATTTTTATTCTAATGCTATCACATTATTTATTTGTTCTATGTTATATTTAGTCTCATTCCGTTTGCATATATAAACACACAGTATGTATTTTTTGATTAGTTTAATTTTGTACCCTGATGGTGTTGTGTTGGCGAAACCAAACGGTATTAATAAAAAATAAAATTTAAAAAAATGGTGGTTATACACAAAGTGATTGTTTCATCTGATACTTTTTTTTCTGGAAATAGTATGTTTTGGAAAAGGGGTGTTTATAAGATGAAAAATTAAAAGGATTTTCTAATTTTATCTTAAAAATGATAATGTAAGTTGAATTCTTACCTTCAAAATAGGAAATTTTGCATTACAACCCCTTAAATAGCGTCTTATGTTTTTGAAGTTCATTGTCAAAATGACCCTTAGGATCGGCCCCAACTGAGTTTAATTAATTATAGTTCCTTACAAATAAATATCCCAAATCAATAATAGAGATAAGCAAATGGTTAATGTGATTGAAAGAGTTCAGGAAACTAATGAAAACCCGATGGCTTAAAAATTTTAATACCTGTAATTAATTAAAAATTAAAAAAAAAAAGTTCTTTCTTCGTCATTCATGTCGTTGTTAAAAAAGCGACAAACATTCAGGTTAGCCTAAAAACTTTGGCAAGCAATCCCTTCTATGGCACAGCGTCGTGAATACCTTCCTAAAGACTTTATACACATCAACCCTTCTCAAATGTGATGTGATGCGTACCATACCTACCCTTACAGCAGGTCCTACATCAGGCGTACCTCCCACCACCCCCAGAGTTTGGCGCTGTATCAGCCATACCTCCCACCGCCCACAGAGCGTGGCGTTATATCAGATATACCCACCACCCCCTATATATCAGGTCTCGTTCTGTTGGACCAAAAACTATGTTACTCCGTTCTGACAGTAGACAGGGCACAAGGAGTAATAGAAAAAGGAGCCCTAAGAAATGTATAGGAGGAACACCGCTGAAAGACCACGAGAGAAGTGCGGTATGAGCGTGTCAGTGTGTCTGAAGTAAGGCTCAGTTCGAGTTGAAGAGAATATCACATACTTAGGACTTTGTGCATTGGTTCATATGTATGCATTTCCGATAGCCTTTTGTCTCGCTTGCCCAATTTAAACGGGCTTTAAAAGCAATACTATTTCAAAAAAACCAACTGCCTATAAATCTTAACATCTTTTCAATTAATAGAAAAAAATGGCATTTTCTCAAGCCTCCGGTAATTGTTTAGTTTCGGCTAAGTACATTTTTTTTTTTTATGTAAACTCAGTTATTGCTGAACATAACCTGACTCCTGTCTTAAAAATATTTCTATTTTGCACTGTTATTGTGAATGTGTTCTTTTTGTATCGCTTTGTATTTACTGTATAATATTGTGTAATTTTATTAGATGAATATGCACCTAAGGAGTACTGTAGGAGTAATATTAAGAATAAGTAAGAAAATAACAACACGAATAACACGATCGAAGAATTTGAATAATCGAAAAGTTTTTTCAGTAAAAGCATTTCGATTACCTAATAGGCAGTAGTGTGATTTGCTCTTTGATTAAAGGTAGGTTGTGTGTAGATTTTCAAGTTCGGGTGTAAATAAAATGGATATTTATTTTCTTATCATCTTTCGTTGACTGTTATGAATAAATGAGCGAAGAAATTTCTTACCAAATTTATGCTAAAAATTCACTATATTCAAAAATTTGTTTTTTTTTTCTTTAATTTCTTCTAATGGTACGTTTTTTTAGGTAGGTACAGCTTTATAGCATTTATGCTCTGCTCGCCACTGCATGTAGCCACCTATTTCTCACCTACATACACTTGGAAACTAATTCACCTCACGTATAATGGCGTTCAAAACATGTTTATGACTCTAAACTTCGCAGATGGCGTTATTGACGTTTCAGAAAAAAACTTTTAGAAGCTTTTAAATATTGAGATTAATTGTTTGTTGGCGGTGTAGCATTTTATTGCATAAGGAAATAATCATTTTTTATCGTGGATTTAAATAATGTATTTCCATAAGTTTTTGGACGAATTTGTACGCACGCCAACAAATAATGTATATGTTTTACCAGTAAAAAATAAATTATCACTAACCAAAAAAATGCATAATTACATACTCTGTACAAAAATACAAAAAAAATATATATAAAGATTTTAGTTTTTTCACAGCAGGTCCAAGGGAATTAATTTTCCTCAAGGCCTTATATCATATTTGGGGGTGCTGTGTCATTTGATATAAACTACCTCAGAAGTCTGAGCCTATTCCGAGGTAGTAGAAATTAAAATAATTTAACTATCCTAAATTATAAGTAGGCGAATTAAAAAAGAAAAAAATATGGGAAAAGGCAAAAAAAATAGCGTAATAATTGATTTTATTTTGTAGAATCCTTGAGAAACGATAAAAAGAGTGAAAAATATAAGCGTGTAGTTTGTTTTTATATTTTAGATGTTTTTAGTATCCAGCCACAGCAGATAGTGTCTTTGTTCGCTATCCATTTGTGAATTGTGTGTTTGAGATTTTAATTTTTTTCCCGTTGAATGTCTTTTTTAATTAAATTAAAACATTTTTTTGCCAAAAGATTGTATAAATAGCATTATCAATTGAATCCTTCTGCGTCGGTGTATAGTCGTGAAGTATTCCAAATGAGCGCCCAACATTTGTCATATGATAACAGGTCGTTTCAACGGCTCGCTCTCGAGTTTCACAGGAACGATTTGCCGGTCTCTGTGCTTTCTCACCCATACAAAATGGGTCTCAATAAGACCCAAGTTCAGTTCTTCCTCAAAAATACCCTCTACATTGCATCCCCAAAGATATCTCATTCCCCAGGGCCTCCTGTGTGGAGTTTATGTAAAAAAACTACTAAATTGATGTAGACCACACTTCTAGGGAATATCTGTTCGGTGGGGAACGCAGATGCGATGGTTTTTCATTAAATTGTAGCCCTCGGACACATGGTCTTCAGAAATCTGATTTGGACAGTTTGGCTTCGTTTTTGTAACGCGTCGGTTCAGATTATTATTTTTCGTAAGTATGTGCAAATAAATAATCACATTACATAATCAGAATGTACGAATAAAATTAGTTTTCTTACGTATTCACTGGCGAATTGTTTTGAAAAAAATAAATTGTATGTGCTCTGAACATTTCTAAGAATTTCCAATATTTGTTGTTCCTTTTTTCTGATGACAAATAGCAAGCGTAAGTAAGATAAAGGGCTGTTTCTCAGCGATGTTTTGGCAAAGACACTATTTTCGGAAGTGTATACGCATATACGAGTATATGGAGCATAACAAATAATTCTTAATTGATAAACTAAAGTTTTTAAGACAAGATTTTTGTGCATAGCGCAAAGGGTAACAATTATTTTTATAAACAATATTTATTAGCCTGAAACACTCATCCAAATTGAAAAAACCTTCCGAGAAAAGATAAATGTCGCCGACAGGACTCGAACCTGCACCCTTCTGATATCCGGTCAGATGCTCTACCGTTGAGCTACGTCGGCTTACCGCAAACCCGCCAAGTTAATCAATATATACTAATATTTCATTCAATAATTACTGTTTTTTATTATATTTCACCTGTAAACAACCAACTTTATTAGTATGAGGAAGGCTTGTAACGGCTAAATCCCTCAATAGGTGGCGTCGAGACAAATTATGTCTACATTTTATTGGTGAAAAATGTTTTGACTTGTCAAATATTTATTAATTGATGAACAAAAGTTTTTAAGACAAGATTTTTGTGCATAGCGGGCCAGAGGAAAAAAAAATGGGGATGCTGTGTAGAGGTTCATTTAGAGAAAAGGACTGAGATAGAGTTTGGGGAAAGATGGTATGAGGGGTGCATAGAAATCTAGGAAACAGTGTGTTCAGGAGTGACGGACGTATTAATTTAACCTTCGCAAGGTGATAGGTCGAGAGAGTCGGGCTGGAGAGGTCAAGGTGCCTCCCTCAACAGGCTTCTCCCGATTCTGGGGGGTTGCGCAACCGCTGCCAAGACCTGGACAAACCTCTCCTTCTAAGTAATCAAACGTAGCACACCACTTCGGGTGACATACGACAAAGGTGTTGATTATCCAATGAATGGTTCCATGTCGGTGGCACCCATACCCACCTCACAATTCTGAAATTTCAATGAAAGAATAACAGAAGAGTATCACGATGTCACGCATGTAGCGATATGTACATATGAAAGAAGCAAAGAGTGTCCTCTTTTTCCACACCTGCGGGAAAACAGCGTGATGGTTAGTTAGTTATAATAAAATAGAAAAATATGTTAAGTTATGAAAAAGGGGTAAGTTGTGTTCCTCCGGATGCTCGTTCCCTCAAATTCTAAATAGTGTGGCTTCCTGCTAAACCATTCATTTTAATACCATTTTCGGCACGCTTCCACATATGAATTTAAAAATCGTGGAACACTGACTTGACCTTCAGTCTCTTCCGTGAAAGTTGTAGCGAGGATTATAAATTGATTTGTTTTATTAAAAAAAAAAGTGTATTGATAATTTGAAATTATGTTTCACTATTTACGCTCTTTGGGGAAAGATCTTAACTGGAGTATAAACCGTAAACAAGAAAAGGAAAAAGGACCAACATTTGGTTATAAACAATTTACTAAAGTTGCTTTTTGTACTTACTGAATAAACTGTATTTAAAATGTTATTAAGTATTTGCTGCGCCCTCTTCGGGCTGCATCCCTGAGTTTCGTCGTCGGCTTATAAAGCTGAGTGATACGTAGTTCAATATTACTCAATAATATTATCTTTTTTTATACTCAATTTTAAACTCATTTTTTTCATCATTGCCCGAACCAGAACATATAAAACACATATAAATAATTTATTTATACTTAATTATCACACTTTTTGTAGATATATTATATCACAATACTTTGTCAATATTAGCTTTTTTCCCTTAGATTTTTGTATAATGACACTTAATATGAAGTAAACTTTTCAATTTGACTGTCCTAAAACGGCATTAGTTCCTAGTTGGGCAGTCAAAATGCCTTTCTTAAATGTTGATGTTAAATAATGTGTGTTTCAATAAATAAGTATTCTTTTTATATTATTATTAAAATTTATTTTTTTATTGGAATAACTTATTGAAGGTTATAAACCTCATTGTAATGCATATTTTTTAATAATATTAACAAAACTTTAAAAATATTTAGAGAAAAGAAATAGAAAATCACACAACTGCATCTGGGAAACAAAGATTTCTCAGTCTATCTAAAACCAGCTCTCTATCCAACTGAGCTAATGCCACGTGACGAAAATCAATAAGGAAAAAAATATATCAAACTAACGGAATATAACAATGTTAGACGATATTAGACAAAAGAAAACAAATCCAAAAGGCAAAAACATTTACATGTCAACATGTTTCCAGAGCGAAGTTTTCCTCATCAGGATACACAGTATACAAAAAAATAATAATAGCGATTTATGTAATCATATTCATAATTACATATTAACATTACAGACGGCCTCCATGGTCGAGGGGTAAGGCTCTCGACTACGAATCCGAAGGTCGGGGGTTCAAATCCCGGCGTGCGCAAGTAAATTTTATTTAATTAATTTGTGCTGTTTCACAATTAATTTATTTAAAAATTATATGTAGTATATTTGCGCACGTTCCAGAGTGAAAGATACTCGGAGTTTCGCCCTGGTGAAAGACCACCATTCAGAATTGAAACGTTGCTTGAATTGGCTTTTAGCCGTGTTTGGTGACCAGATCTGATTAGCCAGGCATTTCCCCACCTTCCTCTGCCCCTTCTTCTTCCCCTCCCCAATACCTGCAGCCTCACAACATTCTCCATTCGAGGATGACATAGTCTCACTGCCTCCAGACGGTTGGGAGCAGTTGGGACTCTTGTGCAGTATTCATATAAAAAAATATAAAAAGCGGTGGTATAAACAAAGCAATTCTTATTATTTTTTTTAATAATCAGACCATAAAATAAATATAAATATATTAAGAAATAATTTATACGGATTAAAAGGAATTAAAAAAAAAAAAGAGAATTGTCTACAGGAACGTGTTTCACCCTTATTTAAGCTTTTATTTCTCCGAATGGTTTTGTAGGTATAATAATAATTTAAGGAGCAAATATTATTTCCATTTATTCAAATTTCGTTAAAAAAAAATTTACAGAATTTAATTTCTGAAAAACATTTTCATTTGTATGTACAGTGGTGCTCTGCTATGGAAGAAGTTCACTTTGGGAAAGGAGATTTAAATGTAAATTTTCTATGATTAATGTTTTTTATGAAATGTTTTCCATTTTATTTCACGATTTGAATTATTGAACATTTTTGAAAAATAATATGATTTTCTTACAATTTGATAATAGAAGTTAATAAGCCGGAGGTTTTCTTAATATATTATGGCTTTAATGTCGGAAGGAATTTTCTGTTTACTCAAAGTATGAAAGTACGAGTAATGTTCATCAAATTTAAATTTAATTATGACATTTATCAAATGTTTATCATATTATAAAATTATGAATAATAATATGCAATAACTTGTTATAATAATTTGACGGTCTCCATGGTCGAGGGCTAAGGCTCTCGACTAAGAATCCGAAGGTCGCGGGTTCAAATCCCGGCCTGCGCAACTAAATTTTATTTAATTAATTTGTGCTGTTTCACAATTATTAATTTAATAATAATATTTAGTATATTTGCGCACGTTCCAGATTGGTAGATACTCTCAGTATCGCCCTGGTGAAAGACCACCATTCAGAATTGAATCGTTGGTGGAAATGGCTTTTAGCCGTGTTTGGTGACCAGATCTGAATATCCAGGTATTTCCCCACCTTCCTGTTCCCCTTCTCCTTCCCGTCCCCAATACCTTCAGCCTCACAACATTCCGCAATTGGGGATGCCATAGTCTCACTGCCTCCAGACGGTTGGGAGCAGTTGGGACTCTTGTATTCAAAATTTAAAAAAAAAAAAATTGCTATTTTATCCTCCTTTTATATTGATGTTAGATTTATTAAAAGATTGGTGGTACAAGGAGATTTGGTATTTATTTGCAATATACATAATTTTTATTGTTGAAGAATATTTATAAAACGACCTTAAAAAGTGCAAGAAGATCTTAAGATATAATTTTCTTTTTTTTTTACACATTTAGTTATGTACAGTGTTACTGGCTTAGGACGCATTTGCTCACCGGTGCGTGATTTTTTTTACTTAAACCCACAAATAAAGTCAAATCATCTCAATATTTAAAAGCATTACATGATAAAAGTGTTTTTTTTTAATTTATTTTATATAAAATATTTAAATTAGCGCTACCTGTAGGTGCGTATCAAGTTTCGTTTACCCTTAAGCTAACTAACCAACTAACTAACCATCACGCTGATTCTCCGCAGGGGTAGGCAGAAAGGACGGACCGCCAAACAGCTCGATCTTGGCATACAGTTTTTGCTTAATTCACATTCATACAGCGTCTCATGCATTCTCTTCTGTCATTCCGACTTCTGACATGGCCCAACTCAAGTATTTGATTCACTTTATCGCGCCATGACTTCCTCAGATGTCCCCGGCTTCTTCTTCCATTCACAATCGTGTCATATATTATTTATATTATTAATTTAATGTAAATCCAATTTAATAATTTAACACACGATCATTATTTTTTTAAATCACCTCCAAATTAGAATTGGGTGGGAGTAAATAAAATCATATATTTGTAATTCATCACAAGGTGGATTAACCGCACTTTCAAAATGGTCTGAAAACCCGAAAAAGCTGTCACAATAGTAAAAACTATAAATACTCGAAGAAATTAATATTTACATTATTAAATTTTAATTTATTAAGTTTAAAAAAATTAAAGGAGTTCTACGAATTAAACACAAAAAAATTTACCATATATTTTCCACTCCTTTCTTTGTTCATTTGCTCCACATTCCCAAACTATCTAAACGTCTATTTTTTAATCTTACTCGTTACGCAGTTGGTATCAGCACTCCATTGTGGACTGCTAGCTTCACTTCTTTGGACAACTTTTTGTTATCGCCAACCGCGTTTAGTTCTCCGTTAATGGAGTTTCCTGCATTCACTCTTCTTTCAATATCCCTATCAGTATTTTCATCTCTCATAAAACTTACTTCCCAAATACACAAACTCATCGATCTGCTCCAAGTATTCATCATTCACAACTATATTATACACGGTTTTGGTACTTTTTCTTTAAAACACCAAAACTTTATACTTTAATATTCATCATTGGTTCATTTTTCATACACACTTAAACAATATCATTTTATTATAATGTCATTCACTGATACGCGTTCTGAAAAGCAATAAATTTCATTTCAAAATCCATGCACCTGTGCGGAATGATGCGTGAATTGAGAGAAGAGAAGAGAAATACGAAGAGCGGAATGTCAGTAATGAAATATGTGGCCTGTATCATTTATGCATCCCTCGGGTCTTCGGGAGGTTGTTCTCACCCTCTTGATAAATAGGCGACATTAACCGGATGTGCAATGTTCAGAATGTAGGCATTGTTGGAAGGCTCTATTTTAGGTTTTGTCTAAATGTACTTATTTTGAAATCGGCGTGTTTTGATGGAGGTGAGTGAACTATACACTTGGGGTGTTTTAAAGGGGGAGATGGGTTTTGGGGACCAGCAGTAGCGGTTCGTGACCTACCACATTGGAAGTTCTATCGGAGATTGAAAAAAAGGAAGAAAAGCATTCACTAATGCTGTAAATAAATAAAAAAATAAGATAAAGTAAATAAGATAAAGTAAATAGAAAGAGAAACAGAAGCATTCTAAAAACGACACGAAGTTACATGTTGAAAGAAAAGGCAAATAAAAAATAAAATCAAACTCCATATATATATATATATAGTTTATATACATATATATATATATATATATATATATATATATATATACATATATTAATAAATAAGTTAATATTCTAATAATAAGAGTGATTAATCTATTTTACGATGTAAGATATTCGTTGAAATAATTCCTTCCTTTCGCAAATAACCAATTTAGAACAATGATGGTATAAAGACTATCAGATTTCGATTTCCCATCAGTAGTTGAAATGTTTTCATTTGGGGAATTATGTATTTTAGTTGCGATGGGTAGTGGGGTGCAAATTTTTATTGTGTGTACATGAGAATAGTCTTTATGTATATCTGTCGAAGGTCTAGGTTTGCGAATTTAGTAATAAGTGGCTCTGTGACACTGTTTTTATATTAACGATCTAATTTTTAATGGGGGCATTAAAAAAATACACTTTCTAGTCCCCTAATACAAAAATACTACAAATGATTTGTCCATATATTAGACAAAGGTAATTATAAAATTGTATAAGGTTTAGAATTAAAAAAAAAATTATTAGTCTAAGCTTTTCAGATCCATAAGAATTACGAACCAAAAGTTAATGGAAAAAGATCTAAGATGCCTTCGCTGGTTTTCGAACTGCAGATATTTTCAAACATTTTGGTACTTATTTCGTAGAATTAAAAAGATTGTTATTTGAGAATTTTCAACATTGTAAACCTTAAACATTTTTTTAACCACCCGTATCGATTTACAGATATTTTTTTAATTATGTTGCTTGCGTTAGCAACCTGCAAAGTACCGTTTAGTGCCTTTTTGCTTGCTCATTCTTAAATGAATAAAATAATATAAAAACTGTCTTAAAACATTTCTGTCAAACATGAATTTATTGTAAGGCATTTGTTTTAAACCATTTAAATTTAATATAATTACCGGCCGGTTTCGGAAGTTCCCCTCCTTCGTCAGGGCTATATGAAACTAGCTGAAGATACAAAATAATGACAAACATACATGAATATTTAGGTGTTGGCATTCTAAAGCGGGGAGAGGCGTCCAAAGGGGAAGAAGTAATTAGGGGTTTTCAAGAGGAATCGTTTGGTTTATTGGAAAATATTTAGAAGAAGACTATACGATAAATTTATTTTTTATTCAATAGACTAGAATAAATATTGAGGGATTTTCAAATTTTAAGTGTTTCTCAAGAAACGGACGCTTGGATGGTTTGGGCATGTAGAACGAATGAACGAAGAAAGGAGTCTAAGGAGAATATCTAATGCGAATGTGAATAAAAGAAGAAACTGACACGTCCGAGGAAGACATGGCACCATCAGATGAATCAAATACTTCATCAGAAGGAATAACAGAAGAGAATGTATGAGACATTGTATGAATGTAATTGAAACTAAAAGTGTATGCCGAGATCGATTTTTTTGGCGGTTCGTCCTCTCTTCATACCTCTGAGGGGAAACGGCGTGATAGTTAGCTAGTTAGTGTATTTCATTTGTATCTAGTCCGGCAAAAAACCGTTAACGACATTATGTTATTAAAATTTGAATGCGCAAGTTTCCAAGTTAGTTTGCTATAAATTCATGTTCATAACTTTTCAGTCGGTGGCATCAATATCAGAGTTATTAGACAAACAAGTTTAAAAAAGTATCTGGATGTAGGGTATATTTGTAATAAATTAATAATTAATTAATCTAAATCTATGTAATTTTCTATATTAGGTAATTGTTGTTAATATTTTTACGGTGAATAATTTGAACCCCTCTATCTTTATTAAAAATATGATGAATTGAAATGTGATGATTGGAAAACTCTCAAAAATTATTAAATTGAATAATATATTATTTTGAAGTTGTTAAAAACGAATTTTGTATGTTTACATTATAATTATAGCAAGCCACAAAGTAAATGCTTTTAAACGAATAAATAAACCTATCCAGGTTAACTTTTTGTGAATGAATAAGATTCGAAATTAACGAATGAGTCGCTCTCAAATATTCGTTGAGACAGACAATCGTTAAGATAGAGACAATATAAATAAATACAAATCTAATACACACTTCTCTCGACAATTAATTAGAATCGTATTTCCAATGTCCATAGCGTCCCCTTTGTCAAATAATAAGTATTTTAACGGGGAAAGAAAGCGATGGTTCTTCTGCGAATTATTTTTTTAACTGTATCATTGGTAGAAAAAATACTAGGTTAGGCCTTCCGGAAAATATTAAAAATTTGCATTTTCTCTGTGATATAAGTTTTTCAGTTATAAACAAATATTTAATCAATATTTCCTTTTATAATTTCTTCAAACGATTGGTATTCACTTTGTGGCGTCATTATTAATAAATTAATTAAAAAACATGCTTTGTATTCACCACTTTATTAATACACCTAGATATCTATATTTTTCGAAAGCGATGCTTTCTTCATCGGGAATATATAGAATACTAATACTAAGAAATCATCGCTTTAGAAATATGTGTATTAATAAGTAAAGTGGTGAATACAATGTATAATTTTTAATTCATTTATTGTAAATATTTCCAAAATTTCTGGAAAAGATTAGTATTTATTTTTTTGCGTCATTATTAATAAAGTAATCAATAATTTCTATGTAATCACTACTTTATTAATATATAATATGCCACAACCTGAGCCCGACAGCCACCCAGCCTACCTACGAGCTTGCAGCGACCGGTCCGACCCCAATGCCGTCCCCGGATATGCCACAACCTCTCGTATATATACATATCAAGACGTTTCGAAAGCGAAGCTTCGCTCATCGGGAATATACAGAATACAGTATATAATAATATATAATATAGGAAAGCATTGTTTTCGAAACATGTTGATTTGTAGATTTTTAATTCATTTTTTTGTATATAATTCAATTTGTAGGAAGTGCTAACTGAATAAAATGTATTTTAAAATAGGGGTTTTTGTATTTTCTTTCATAATAAACCCAAACATAGAACTTAATAACCTATTTAGAATATTTAATATTTAGACTTGGTACTTTTTATTGCATAGTATCACATTATAAAAAAAAATCAACAAATGAACATGGCAGCGTCAACACTCTCTCAATATTTAGGCGTTTTTATTTAAATAACGTACAAATTTTAACTGCATTTTTGTATTATTTAAATTAATAAGGGTTATTTTATAAATAAATATCAAGATGTTTGGAAACCAATGATTCCCTCGTCAGGATATACACTTTACTAAAAAATAATGACACAAGCATAAAAAAATTGAAAAAATTAAATATTATTACAAACCATTTTTTATTACAAAAAATATATGAATAGAGAATTAACAAAAAATAGGTCTCGATTTCACAATGATTTAAAAAAAATTATCTTCCAATAATTAGTGTTGTTTCCGATAATCATTGAATTGAAAATGATGCCACTAAGCGATTACACGTTAATTATAAAAATATGTTTACAGATACTCGTATATAATTACTTATTTATAAAAAACTGTTTTCGTGGATTTTTTTGTATATTTTTCATGCAATATAATTTCTACATTTATTACTATGAATCCCACCTCGTATTTCCTATCACTGTTCCCTGAAAGAAACTCTTTAAAGGTGATTAATGGGCATATCATCCCTACACCCCCCAGCCCTCCCTTACTTCTCCCTTAAATCCAGTAATTGAGCCATCAAGATTTCAAGAATCTCCTTTCCGCCCTTAAAAATAATCCCACGATGAGTCCCCACTGGGGTTTCCGTAACTTTTTATTACATTTGTATATTTATCCATTCTTCAAGATGACTTATTTTTAAATCGTTTTGGCCCTGAAAAGATAAATCGAATTAATTATGGCATACGTGATTTGAGATTGATTACTAGCTGATTGACTTACACATTGTTATGCATTATTTTTATTTTATTTCTATCTACATTTTTAAATGTATTAAGAAGAGTGTCTGTGTTTGGGTGGGTGTGTTTGTTTGTTTGTTTTTTTTTTATAAATATGTAAATCAACAGTTTTAGACTTTTTGTTTGAAGAGTTTTATCCAGTATGTGCATTTTTTTTACTCTTATTTAATTTTATTCCTGTGCTACCAGTTTCGAGACATCTCTCATTCACTAACATTTCTAAAACTAGCTTAAATTGTACAGAAATATTTAAAATAAAATAAAAAAAACATTATTAGGTGAGGTTAGTGGGAGTGGAAGTGGAAGTTGTGATTTAAAAGATAGGGTGGGGGGCGGTGGAAGGAGTCAAAATAAATAGGAAACATGGTTAACAAATTGATTTAGATGGTGCTATTATTTTGCTTACTAAATTAATTTTTGATTAATGTTTTTTTTGTTTATTTAAAAATTATTACATAATTACCATAAAAATATAACAAAAGAACAGTTTTATGTTGAGTTTAATGAAATTTTGCACACTTGACCATCAAAACAAGAGAAACGGCACTATTTTCATAAGATTTAGAACAATCACTTCATCCTCTTTTCACACCCCTTAAAGCAAAATTCTGGTACTTCATGAAAATTTGCACACTTGGCATTCAAATTAAGAGGTTATAATTTACTGGGTAGTGGTAACTCCAAATCACTTATTGTCCCGGGCAACGCCGGTTACTTTAGCTAATATTATATAAATCTCATTCAACTTAAGTTATTTATAGATACTTATAGAAAATTATTTTCTACCATGCTGGTAGATACTCTCAGTATCACCCTAGTGAAAGGCCAGCATTCAGAATTTAAACGTTGCTTGAAATGGATAGTGCCGTATTTGTAGCCTGGTACTTACCAACCCTCGTTTTCCTATGTCCTTCCCATTCCCACTCCACTTCCCACAGCCTAACGACATACCACATTTAGGGATGCTATGGTCCCACTGGCTCCAGACAGTTCAGATCAGTTAAGATTCAATTGTGTGGTCTTCAAATAAAAAAAAACTGCATTTATTATGACTGAACGTATCTTTTTTTAAGAAATTTCTCACTTCCAATACTGTTTAGGTGAGGGTAACCTTCGTCACATTAAATGACCGTCAAATCGTGGATCAGTGTCACTCTGATTATCTGACAAATTATGATCAGCTATCAATAGACAAGAGTTTGAAGTAACCCAACCTTAGTCAAAGGCTATTACTCGTATTTTCTGAAATGCGGAAAAAAATTGTGGAAAGCTTTTAAAAAATATTTTTATTATTGATTTTTTCCATCAACTCCGAGGCACCGTGTACGAACACATCTCCAGTCGTACTCAAGCAATGAGAAGTCATAAATTAAATCTCTTTCATTATCTCCAACATTCTTTCTTTATGGCCTTGCATTCTTTCCGTCCTAAAATTCCCCTAAACGTTTTTATTTACTTGTACCTCTGTATTATATATAAAATACTATTGCATCTGCTGGAATTCTAGGCTAACTTTCACCACAATTAAATTACAGTATTTTAATTTCATTTTATTTTTGAGACCAACAGTCATGCAGTGTATAAATAATTAAAGTAAAAAAAAATCCTTTTATTTTTAGCATTTTACATAAAAAACATATAATATATAGATACTGGTACAACAGTCTGTTTGTATTTCAGTATTAAGTTGTAGAATAACAACACTCGGGACACATTGTGCTATATTTGCCACCAAATGACCATAGAGGTATACAAATGGAGTAAACATCAGCGTTTGAAATATGGGCAACAACGTGAGGCCAATTAGCTTCATTGATATAAACCGGGCTTAAGTCGATTACAAGTTCTCGCCGGGTATGGATCTCCAAAGATTACCGTAAAATACCTGCGTGATGGCACAAGTCGTAACATAAATTTTTTCCGTACATAAATTAAAATATCAACCAGAAAAAACGTTTTTTTTATGTTTTGATTTTATATTTTTATTTACGTAACCATATTTATACAACAAATAAGATATTTAAAAAAAACTTCTCATCCGTATTAGATATTCACTTAACCTTAAGTTATAAAATATATATCATTCAGATGGGTATTTTGACCTCAAATCCAAAATTAAGTTATGTATGAAACAGGCAGCGCAGCCGTTCCTCCTAATTACATCGTCTCATGTAAATAGACTCTTTTATTGAACGGAATCTTTACATGATCCGACTCAAGTAGGCATTTGATTCAATTATTCGTGCCATGCCTTCCTCGTTTTTCTACAAATCATTTCTCTTTCATTTAGTTACAGTCTAATTGATGTGCTAAGTGACATTGACAACTTTTTTTTATAACAAGAATAAAATCAAATCACATGCATACCATGAAAGTCCATAAATGAGTATATACGTTGGGTTTCACCACTACATCCACCGAACAAAATAATTTTGATAACCCAAATGAGTGTGATCTATTTAAACGAAAATCGAAGTTGCCTAGTCCCTCGATACAGTATAAGTTGTTCTGGAAAAGACAGTAAAACCCATAGTGTAACCTTTCATCGGTTTTACCATAATCAATATTCTGAAAATTGGCTTTTTAAAAAACTCAAAGAGCAGTGGAAGTCGGCACGCGCCTCCGGAAAGAATTGCTAAGCGTCGCGGAGTTGCCGGCCGCGGGTGTGCGTTCCGTTCGTTCGCGGTCGGAAGGATTCGGTCGACATCGACAACCGCTTCACCCCCTTTCATATTTTACGCGATGGTACAACTTTTATGAGTGATTTTTCAAGGAACGTTGACCCTCGTTATATACCTCTATGCAAATGAGAGTCCTCATAAAACTTGTTCTATCTCCTTTCCTCTTACGGTTAGACGAATGTTTTAGAAAGAGAGATCACCGACTTTCTCTTTACACTATATTTTATTGTATGTGTGCGAAAATAAAAAAAAGGAGATCAGTTAACAAAAAGAATTTTAGCAGTATTTAAAAAAAAGGTGAGACAGATTAATAAAAATAATATTTTGATTTGAACCACTACTTTATTATTAATTGATCACCAGCCGATTTTGGATATCCCAAGCTTCATCAGGGTAAATTTTAAACGTAAACTAAAATATTCAATTTATTTAAGATCTTTTTGACGCTTATAATATTTAATCATTGAAGATGATATTAATAACAAATCCTGAATGAAATACGAAACCAAAAAATCTACAGAAAAGAAATATATAAATAAAGTCGCATCTGTGAATCGAACACGGGACCTCTGTCTCACAGAGTCAACCGCTCTACCAACTGAGCTAACGAGACCAGTTCACTTTACGCCATTTCAACACAAATAATCTATATATATATAAAAATGAATCTTTGTTTGTGTGTCTTCGATTTTCAACTAAGCTGAAATTAGCAGAGTTTGTTTTTATTAGTGGCGGGAAGGTTTAGAAAGTAGTTTGAATGAAAACCAATATATAAAACTGTTGCTATAACGTTTTAAAATTAGTATGAAAAACATTGAATACGCCAGTTTATATTGACGTTAGCCATTGATATACCACTCCAGTTAGCCACAGATTACACATTCAAAAGAAGGTTTGTTTTGATAGAATATTTTCAAAATCGTAATCATAAGTAGATACCTACTTAAGATTTTTTTTTATTTACATATATTTTGGAAAATAATTTTTGGAATGAAATAAAATTTTCAAATAACCGACTTTTTTTATTTTTTGAGAAAGTAGATCGCTGTCAACTCAATTATGGCACCCAAATGACGAGGAAGAATTCACAACTTCTTAACTTTATTCCGGAATAAATAAATAATCCCTAGCAAGGCCGAGTACACATTTAGTAATAACATAAAATTTAGTGTCCGAAAATTATGCTCATAATAATTAGTGTTTTTCAGATTTATTGTGAAATTCTGTCAACGAAAATTTAAAAATAAACGATTTAAGACTTTATTCAACAAAACAAGTGTGAAAAACATGCCTTACAGAAAACATTTAATCATTGAATATATTCAGCCAACGTTACATCGTTCCAAAACCATAGGGACAGCATTTTAAAATGAACTGACGGTGAACAAATTTATATTTAACTCTTTTATTTGCCTTCGAATGGATGTATATTTACGTACAGACCAGACTGGGGAATTGTATTCAATTTAGTTTGCTTCTAACGAATAGTAAGAACAAAAACTTGAGACAAAATCTATGAAATATTAATTAACGCTTGTTAAGGCGAGGCAATACAAAGTAATGCAAAATCATGTTCATAAAATTTATTTTTTTACGTGATACCACACAAGAGTCCCAGCTGCTCCCAATCGTGCCAGTGAGACTATGGCATCCCCAATTGGGGTATGTTGTGAGACTGATGGCATTGAGGAAGGGAAGGAGACGGAGAGTGGAAGGTTGGAAAGTACCTGGCTATTCAGATCTGGTCACCAAACATGACTAAAGGCATTTCAAGCAACGTTTCAATATTGAATGGTGGTCTTTTACTAGGGCGATACTGACAGTATCTACCACTCTGGAACGTGCCGCAAATATGTACTACATATTATCTGATTAATAGTGAAAGAGAAAAAATGATTAAAATAAAATTTACTTATGCACGCCGGAATTTGAACCAGTGATCTCCGGATTTGTAGCCAAGTAACTCAACCACCGAAACCCTCAAATGTGTTTTATTGTTTGATAATTTTATGGTCTCGAAATATCATAGACGATTTAATTAAATACTGCAAGTAGAACACACCTTGGCCTTCGGTTTAACAATACATTTTTTTGTGAGTCTTTTTTAAGCGTAGAAAAAAAAGTATCACACCTAAACAAAATGTTTAAAGTGCAAATTCTCCACTTTTTTCAGGAACCGTTTTTCGGATGCTGTCATCTTGTTAATTGTGGCTAATTAAGTTTTTTAGAATATGAACGAAAAACATTTTAATATTTATGCGTAAATCGAAACATGCGGCCGGCCAACTGCATAAGGAGTGCGTGATTTCGTAAGAAATTTTCTAAGTGGATCCCCTCAAATATATTTTCGAACGCAGGGAGAGTTCAGGGAGTGCCGACACCCTAAGCTATTTTCATTATATTATTTATTTAACCCTTTAGGAATTTTGTGCAAAACTTTTGATAAAGTTTACTGTCTTATCACTTCATCAATGAATTAATGAATCACGGCTTTATTTGGAAGCACGATGATGGAAGAAAGATTAAATTATTAATAAGTTTTGACTTTAAACATTATTAAATAGTTATTGGTCGCAATATAATGCTATTAATTGAACCGAATTAACGAAAAAGCGACGTGTTTTAGGTACACATGGAAAAAGCCCAAACTGTCAAATAAAAGTGATATTAAACTAAATGTGTTAAATATGTGTGATGCTAATATAATTTTTAATAATACTCTGATAATTAAATCACGTAGAAGTATTTTTGACTGAGATTCTTACGAAATATTTGTGGTTTAAGTTTGTTATTGTTTTCATTTAATAAAGATATATTTATTTGGTAAATTAACTTTATCTATAAATTTAGGATAAAGTTTTAAATAACAAGCTCTAATTAAACAAGCTACAAAAAAGTAGTTTATCAGGACTTTTTACTGATTAAATAAAAGATACTTTTTTAAACACTATTCCACTTTTTATTTATGACCGTGACCGGTTTCAACCTGTGACGGCTACCACTCTGAAGGCTGAAACCGGTCAAGGTCGTAAATAAAAAGTGAAATAGTATTTAAAAAAGTGTTTTTTATTTAATCGTTATAATTTAATTCCCCCATGTATTAACAGTTTCAAAAACAGAAATATTGAAAACGATTTTTTACATTACGTTTTTTGTAAAATGTCATAAATTTAAAAAAAAAAAAAAAGTTCTTTAAAAATGTATTGCAATCGGAATCGCAATAAAAGCAAAATATCTTTAACCCTAAGGGTAGAGACAATGCTTTATCCTTAAATAGAACTAACATCGGGCTCCAGGTTTTCTCTATATTAAAAAAAAAATAGAGAAAATCGTTGGTATTTGGGAAAGAACTAGTGACAACTGCATTTTTGATTATTTGCTTTTAATCGTAAAAATACGGTAACCATAGCATTTATTTTCGATTGATCTGTATTTTAGTTTTAAAATACCACGATATTGTGATGACGCGTGAACAATCATAATGGATAGTTTTGTCAAAATATGTCAAAAGATCTCAACATATTAACATACCGTTTTGCACTTATCATGTTATGCACGAACACCACCGAAATATATCATACAACCATTTTTATACTCAATTTTTAAATATAATTTCTCTCTCAAAATTACCTTTTAAATTTTTCACTGTCACACTACTAGCCTTTTAGACGTAAATGCATTTTTAATGCAGTTAGCTAGGTTGATAAATGACGCGCATCTGCATTGTCCCCAAACTAAATAAAAATATTTATCGTATTTTGTATATTTTTAATAAACTGTACTTGCTAAACGTGAGTTATTTTAGCCTTTCAGCACGAATGGTTAATAAGGAAAAATAAATTTTAATTTCACAGAGCTACAGTGAAATATATTGCTTGCAGTTAATTGGATACAAATTGCATTGCTTTGTTTACTATGAGATTAATGCTTTGGGTCACTAACTAGCTATTCAGTATTTATGTAAACTTTTTAATCATGCTTTTTAAATATAATTTTTTTGCATTTTCGAAATTCAAGCATTTTCCATGTTGCAAAAAAATCTTTCTTTATTAAAGTTAGAACATACATAAATTAAAAAAAAAAGAGCGATTGATCTACAGCAGATCACGTGTTTTTTTTGCAATCCCAGCAATTCATTGTACTGGAAAAATTACACCTTAAAATAGAAACACAGTCAAAGTTTTGTCTTTTTTAATTTGATGATCTCCGTGGTTGAGTGGTTACGATACTTGGCTACGAATCCGGAGGTTGCGGGTTCAAATCCTGGCATGCCAAAGTAAATTTTATTAATAAATTAATTTTATTTGATTAAATTCTTCTTTTTTTTACAATTAAATTGTGTTATTTCACAATTTATTCAAAAAAATAATATGTAGTATATTTGCAGCACGTTCCTGAGTGGTCGATACACTAAGTATCGCCCTGGTGAACAACCACAAATCAGAATCAAAACGTTGCTTGAAACGGCTTTAGCCGTGTTTGGTGACTAGATCTGAATAGCCAGGTACTTCGCCACCTTCCTCTTCATATTTCCTTTTTCGCCTCAATACTTTCAGCATCACAGCATACCCTAATTAGGCTGTTGACGGTAGGGAGCAGCTGGGACTCTTGTGTGGAACTCGAATAGAAGAAAGAAAATAAAGAGTCCCAACAGCTTTCGACTGTGGAATCGGAGTATAAGTAAGGGGTGAGGAAGGGAAGGAGACAAGGGAGAGGAAGGTTGTGAATTTTCTGGCATTTTAGATCTGTTGATCTAGGCTGATTTTTCTATATTTTTACATCAATTAACGTACAAAAAATTATAATCAATATTCGCTAAATACCTTATGATGAAAATTTTTGGAGACTGAATCATTCACCAATAATGTAAAGATACTTATTATAACTCAGATACTCGTTCGTGTGTTAAACAGCTCGGCTGTGGAATGATCTGCCGGCCTCTGTGTTTCCTCCATCCTACAACATGGGACTATTCAAGACCCAAGTTCACTCCTTCCTATCCTCTAAAAGACCCTCCACACAGCATCCCCGAGAATGATCTGAGGTCTTGAGGGAAATTATTTCCCCCAGGGTCTCCTGTGTGGTGTTTCCTAAAAAAAAACTAAGGTATTGAGCAAACATCAATTTCAAAATAAACAAATGAATTCAATAATATACTTCGTATTCACCACTTTATTAATATAAAGATATCCACATGTCTTAAAAGCGATGCTTTATTCATAGTAATGCATTATTATTATTAGTATTACTCCTGATGAAGAAAGTATCACTTTCGAAATAAAGTGGTGAGTATAAAGTATATTATTTAATTAATTTATTAAGAGTGACGCCACAAAATGAAAACCAATCGTTTGAAGAAATCATCAAAATAAATAATGTATGTGTTTCGTCAAAACAATGGTTTAATAAGGCTTTATTATTTACATTCATACATACCCTTTGTCCTACTCGGCTCGGGAACCCATTGCATATACAAGACGCCTCCAGGCCTCCCTGTCCTATGCTACGTTAACGGCATCCGTCCATAGTAGGTCCAGCCTCTCTTCGCACAACACCCACCTGAGTCTGGGATGGCCCACTGGACGCCTTCGTCGGCTGGAATAGTACTCACAATTTTCGATGGAATTCAACCTTCTGTTATTCTTAATACGTGCAGAAGCACCTCAGTTGCTACTTTTCTATTAAGAGTAACAGTGGTTCGATGTTAAGCTCGTCCCGGATCATCGAGCTTCTTATTCGATCCCATATTATGACTCTGGCAACTCCTCTCAAAAATCTCATTTCGGCAGCTTGTCTTGGAACCTAGAACGTGTACGCTCGTTCAACATCCAGATCTGGTGACCATAAGTAAGCGTGGGGCAATACACTGATTTGTACACTGCCAACTTTGTCTCAATACTTAGCTTAGCTTTCCTTATCACTGAGCTGTAAAGAGGATGCAGTACACCGTTTGCTGCACCTATTCTAGTGTAAATTTCTCCGTCTTGTCGGCCATCGCTTGAGAATTCATAACCAAGATATTTAAATTAGTCAACCTGTTTCAAATGTGCCCCCTTAGCGAAGATGTTTCAGTGAGTTTGGTCTCTTCCTATAACACTAACATCTTTTTTTGCGGTGCTCATCCTAATTCCTGCCGCCGTGCACTCTTCAATGAAGCGGTTGATCCACTCTTGTATTATTTACATCTATGTGCACTCTTTTACAAACATTTTGAATTTTTTTATCGTTGTAAAGAGCCATTATGTTTTTTTGTTCTTTTATGTTGAACTTGTATAGTTTTCTACTTTAGTTTTGTATCTCGTTGTATCACTTTTCGAATGTAAAATTTTCCCTTGTCGCAAAATGAGTTCTAAAACTCATGATATTGCTATGTAGCGATAAATAAAACCATAAATATATTTGGGATATTGGTCAATGGTCTTATTAGAACCTCGTAGTTATTGCGGGAAGAGGGAGGGGGGCAGTTAAAATTGGTCAAAAGTTTCCACCGTGACAACAATTATATTAATGCTAAGTCCAGATTGAGCAAGTTCGTCGCTTCTCTGCCTCTCTGCCTCTCCCCACGGAGACACCTAGTGTCATTACGTATGTATGACCCACTCTTCCAAATCGCGTTAGGCCTGCAAAACTAGAAACAAAGGCTGCCCTGGGAAAACCAAAAACGAATTATCAACCATAACGTTGTATGGAAAAGGAATAAAGAAAGCGCGGAGAATTGAAAAGGTCCTTCTCAGGGGACCGAAAAACTCAAGAAAACATGACACAGTGACAGGAAGAAGGCGAAAATAGAAATATAACGGGGTATTGACATTGATATAAGAACCTCAGCGAGCTTTTTTCTAAAAGCTATTGTGTGGAGACGCCAAATGCGTGAAATGCAAATATTAGTACTTACTCGTAGCCAAAAATATAAATCTAAAAACAAAACAGGAGGCAATAACAATTTTTTTTTAATTTTCGTCAGTAACAAAAGATTAAACCCACCATCTACTACACGTTTGGTCAAAGCTTTGTGCTCTCATACAAATATGGCAGCCAATATATTGAAAAGAATTGAAAAATAATATTAATCATTGAAGAAGATAATATTAACACATCCCAAATGAACCACGAAACCGAAAAAACATCAGAAAATAAAAAGATTTCAGTCGCGTCTGGGACTCGAACTCAGGACCTCTACCTATCCGGGGTAACCGCTTAACCAACTTAGCTAATGAGACCAATTCAATTTACGCCATCTACACCGATATTATACTTCAAGTTCAAGACTTGTTAATATTATCTTTCATTTTAAATCCCATATTATTGGCTGCTCATCATCATAAGGATGCTCGCAAAGTTCTACCCGAACACAGTTGCAATCTGAATAGAGTGACTGAAATCTTTTTATTTTCTGTTGTTTTTTCGGTTTCGTGGTTCATTTGGGATGTGTTAATATTATCTTCTTCAATGATTAAATATTACAGTGAGGTTTACAAACTTCAATAAGTTATAAAAAATAAATTGAATATTTCTTTCCAGACTTGTAAAATAAGTCAATATATGTCTCATATGAATAAAAATCAGGTAGGTATATTCGAGACTCTCAGGTAAGTCTCAGTCACAACCGTATCTATGCATTTTCTCTGTTTTTTTTCGTTTCATTTTTTAATTGAAAGTTATCGATGTTATTTAAAATAATGTTAAGATAGGAATATAACTGCAGTTAGGGATGTGGGAGAAGGAGAGGAGGAAGGTTGAGAAAGAGCGGTTACGAGAGACAGTTCATTGGTACAGACTTACCCCGAGGGTGGTGTCCCTCCAGGGAGCTCGGCTCTGGACATTCGACTAGCTCAGTTTCGGCAGGCCAAGAAGCTCCTCTGCAGGGTCGTAGGCCGACAGGCAGTCTTATAATTGGGTACTGGGACTCTAATACTTCGTCAAATGAAACTACTACATGCTTTCAGACTCAGGGTTTATTCAGAGGAAGGTACAGACACGGTAAGTTATGTTATGATAATCAGAAGGCTAACCTAACCTCAATGAAAGTTACGGGTGATTTCTCTCTGATATTTTCTAAACGGGCATGAAAACAGGGACTCGAATAAGTTACAACACAAAAAAGGGAGAATACAAAGACAGCTTACAGTCTAGGTTGTAGCGGCAAACGGGGGTCCTAGTAGAAGCAATTCGCAACTGCCAACATGGCTGCTCGCGCGTTCCTTTTCGAGACGTAGTTGGCCGCGTAACGGGGATGTCATCTTCAGGCCGGGCGCGAGGAGAGAAGAGTGCTTCCGAAGCCGGGTGCGAGGAGAGAATTCCGTTGGCGGGCGTGGCGCTGGCATCGCTTTACCGTTGATGTTGACGAGTGGCTAGTTTCTTTTTAGGAACTTTCTGACGTTACGTAACAATAATTAAGCTTAAATTTGTTTGAACGCCGTTCAATTAATAAATAAATAAAAGAATAAAGTCACGACACTATTAAATTTAAATTGATTCTAATTTTTTTTTAAAGTTGCCTAGTATTGAGAACCGCAAAAAGTCCACGCAATTCTTTCACTTCTTCGTTTAGTGATTTAACTTTACTGTTTCACATCTTCATATTAGATTCAATATTAAACCTGTATTTTTTATAGTGAATTTTCTCTCTCTCCCTTTTCTTAAAGATAGACAAACATTTACTGGTTTTTTAAAAAACCAGATAACGTTTAGAATCTTCTTACTGCTATCATATAAATAAAATAATTCTTGTGCAACAATCTGAAAAAACCCTTGACTCTGTCCAGAAACGGACGGTCAGTTTGATGGATTCGCTTATCTTAACGAACGGATTGCAATTTTTAGAGCACAGACGTCAGGTGGAATGCTGTTATTGTTCTACCGGTATTTTAATGGAAGGTGCTCTGAGGAACTAGCGTCATTGATCTCTTCGGCACCGGTGCAAAGTCGGAAAGCACGCTAAATGCGCGCCCAACATTTGCAAGAAACGAATTTGAGAACGGGTCGTTTCTACGACTCGTTCTTGTGTTCAACAGCTCGGCTGTGGAATGATCTGTTGGTCCCTGTTTTTCTTCCATCCTACAACATGGATCTCTTCAAGACCCAAGTTCGCTTCTTCCTATCCTCTAAAAGACCCTCCACACAGTATGATATAGGCCTTGAAAGAAATTATTTCTCTAAGGGCCTCCTATGTGGATTTAGTGTAAAAAAAATCAGAATGAGAGGTATGCTGACTCACGAATTCCACGAAGAGGTAATAAATTCACAGAACTGTATAATACTGATTTAGGTACATCATGTCTTTGTTTATATTGGGCTTTGCAAAAAATCGATTTTTCTATGGAGTACTGTATGTTTAAATAATTATAATGTAACGGTGGTGTATCATCTTGGAATCAGAAGGGAGTTTATAAACTTGGTAACGAGAAGGTTAAGGTCATTTTTTTAACCACGGGCTTCAAACTGTTTGTTTTCGTTTCAATGGTCGTAAACATTGAGTGTAAAATCCTCGAGAGAATTGTAAATAAAAGTACTTTTCTTTCTCGCGTTTTTAGAGGCAAGAACTTTATCTATTTTTCGAAAGTAACTTTTAATGAAACCATTTACTATTGTATTATTACCGAAGTTTGTTTTGTAGCTTGTTTTTAAGGTGAAAGTGGATAGTAAGGGCTACGAACCTTCTATTTCTTGTCTTTTGATTTGGTAACTTTTTAAATACTTTTTTGTTTAATTTCCTCTACACAAGAGGCCTTGAGGAAAATTATTTGGAGATGCTAAGTGGAGCGTCTTTTGAAGGATAAGGAGTAAACCTGGGTCTTGAATAGACTCATGTTGTAGGAGGGAAGAGACACAGAGGTCGGCAGATCATTCCACAGTCGAGCTGTTGAATACAAGAATGAGCCATAAAAGCAACACGTTCTCATGTGACAGATGTTAACCTTGTGCACATGTTGGTCCCGACTGTGCACCAGTGCCGACGGGTTCAATGAAGCTAGTTCCTTAGAGCATCTTCCATTGAAATAATGGTAGAACATGGTCATCATAAATTTTAAATTCGATCGTTCTGAACTTCTGAATTTTACGCATGTATATCCCGTTCCAACTGTAGTTTGCATTCCCCAATTCAACGCTTTCACGGTATTAGTGACAAATATTTAAATGATGTGTATGTATTTGACAATAAAAACTAAACTTAGCAAATGTCAAAAAAGTATGAACGAATTATTTCTACCTAGTTTATGAATTATCGTTGATAACATATTTTTACATTATTTAATTATTTATTATTAATGTTAATATTGACTTCATGGATATTTTATTATTTATTTTTTTCTGTTCCTATATGTTCCTGTGTATGTTTAGCTTAAGTGAATGTTTTCTATTTTTATTTTATATGATTTACAAATGATGTGTTTATATGTAAAAGCCATCTAGGCGTTTAAATGATAAAAAAAATTACCACCTGTGACGCCGGTGCTACAAAGATTGTAATCATTTTGTTAATATAGGGAAATCTACCAAACGATCTGCCCGTTTCTGCACAGAGTCTATGTTTTTTAGTACAACCATCGCTTTTCTGGAACGAACTGCGCTTTGGAATACGGAATGCTACCTCAAAGCCCATTTTAAAGACTAAAGTAAAAAGCTTATTTTCTTATTTCTAACTAACTAACTAACTAACTATCACCCCGTTTCCCGCAGGGATAGGTAGAGAGGACGGACCACCAAACAACTCGATCTTGGCATACACTCCTTACTTCATTCACATTCATACATCGTCTCATACATTCTCTTTTATTATTCCGACTTCTGACATGGCCCGACTCAAGTATTTGATTGACTTGATCATGCCATGTCTTCCTCGGTCGTCCCCGGCTTCTTCTTCCATTCACATTCGGGTTATATATTCTCCTTACACTCTTTTCTTCGTTCATTTGCTCTACATGCCCAAACCATCTAAGCGTTCCTTTATTAATCTTGATCACTACGCTTACATCAGCCTTGCATTCTTTACGAATCTCAACATTTTTCAAACGATCATACATGGTTTTACCAGACATTCGTCTCAGAGATCTCATTTTTACAGCATTCAGTCTACTTTCATCCTTCCTCTGCCAGTTCCATGCCTCACTGCTATAAATCAGGGTTGGTATCAGCACTCCATGTGGACTGCTAGCTTCGCTTCTTTGGACACCTTTTTGTTTGCGCCAACCACGTTCAGTCCCCCGTTAATGGAGATTCCTGCATTCACCCTTCTTTAAATGTCCCTATCAGTCTTTCCATCTCTCGTAAACAAATACACAAACTCATCGAGTATTGTAAAGTATTCATATAAAGTACCCTGCTCCAAGTATTCATCATTCACAACTATATTGCACACTATTTTTGTACTCTCTCTTTCAAACACCATGACTTTAGACTTACTTTCATTCATCATTAGCTCATTCTTCATACATACTTCGTTCATTCTAGATACGAGGGAATGTAGATCTTCCATACTGTTAGCAATCAGCACCGCATCATCAGCATACAACACGCAACATACTTGCAGACTACTTATTTTTGCGCCCAAGCCCACCTCTTTCAATTCCTGCATACAATTATCAATGTATAGATTGAATAACCACGGTGACATTACGCAGCCTTGCTTAACACCTTTGTGATGTCAAACCACCCCGTAAAATCACCGTTTTCCGTAACATATACAACACTTCCCTCGTACAAAGATGCGATTGCCTGTATAAGATTTGTATTCACTCCATACTTGGACAACAGCATAATTTTTTTTCTGTCAACTCGGTCGTATGCTTTTTTTAGATTTACAAAAGCACAGAAAAGTTTTTGATTTTTTGCCAGAAACTTGCGTGACCCTTTACCTTTGTATAGAGGCATGATCACAACCCTTCTCCAATCTAATGGGGTGTAACCCTCCTCTAAAAACTGGTTAAAAAGTTTGCATAACCATGTGAGAATTATACGGCTATCTCCTTTAAAGTATTCAGCTGCAATATTGTCGAAAGCAACAGCCTTACCATTCTTCATACATTTAATTAATCTTTTAATTTCATCCATGCTGATTTTGAGAATATTCACACCATCGTCATTCATACCTGACTCGCCACTGGAATCACTATCACTCGGATTACTTTCGAAGACCTCTTCAAAGTATTTCATCCATCTCTCTTTTATATCTTTCTCATTCGTCAACATTTTTCCATCTTTCGATATTATCACTTTCACACATCCTCTTTCTGGACCATTCCGGGACCTTTTGACCTCCTTCTAAAACAGTTTAATGTTTTCTTGGAAGTGGTTTGTCATTTTGATCCCCTCTTCCTATTTCTCTGTTTGTCATTTTTGTCATTTTTTGTCATTTTCGATCCCCTCTTCTTATTTCTACCAGCACTAGAATGGTTAATTCCAAATCATTTTAATTCATCCGCTATCCCCTTTTAACCCTTTCCTCCCCGAGATATTAATTTTAAAATTTAAAATACTTATGCAAATAATAAAATACTTATACAAATAAATTAATTTGTTTTCACGTTACATGTGAAAAGTCACACTATGTACAGAACGCTGCTATATTACCATACCATGTTTATATTCCCACGAAGGGTTGGTTGATATATTTTTCCACTAGGCAAAAAATTTATCCATTAAGTATTGATATACTTTTGCATACTCTAATACTCTAAAATCCGTTTTTGTTTTCATACACAAAGGAAGGATATGGACACACAGTCTTCGTGTAAAGAAGCATACAGGTCGTTATTAATACTAAATGAAATTTGTACAATTATTTAACAACCCTCGGATTCATTATATTTCGCACGTCCAAAATACACGTAAATTAGCCGGAGGGTATTCAGTACTACAATATATTGTTAAAGTCACATTAATATGCTCCGTTTCTAAATAATCCAGGGGAATAAAGGTCCAAGTCACGTTGCATCGCGTCCTCCATACATTAGGCCTCCCCGTTCCGTTTGTTATGATTTCACATTGAATGAACAGGCCCATTGATCATTTCCAAGTCAATTAATCAAAATACCCCCTACCCACCCCCGTCTCTGTCTCTCTGCCGCCTCCCCACCCCCCCTCACCGGGCGGAACTACCCTTGCACGAAGCCTGCCGCCCATGCGTGGAATTGCAGGGGTGTCAAAAATTATAATTTTCAGAAATTGATATTTTTTAACTAAACGATAGCATCGTGAATTCTGTGGAATCTAGGACTTATTGTATCAACATTATGAATATTCTTGACCACAATGTGTGTGATGTGTACCGGACTTTAAGTACATAGGCAAACTGTAGGGAGCATCTGATCCCGTTTTGCGGAGAGCGCTGGGAAGGGAGAAAGCACAACCTGTTTTGCGGGGGAAAGACACTTCCGACAAAACCTTATTTCAGACTTTTGTCAGATTAATAACATATGATTCTGCACAATAACCCAATTTATGGAAAATTATAGGTAGAGCTCGGGGCCGTGTCCTTGTGACGATGCTCGGTCTGGGTCCAGTGAGAGGTGATAGTCTGATGGTCCAGGTGAGGCGATGGTCAGGGAGAAACAAGGCGAGTTGAGCAGAAGTCGGTGCGGGGCGGGACAGTCGAGGCAGAAGTTCCTGTTGGGCCGGCGGTTGCAGACTAACTGGTTAATTTAAGTGTTCTACGCATGTCCGACGAACTAGTACGGCCATCTCTCTCGCACCGCCGTCCCGCTCCGAAGTTTTTACACAATCATTCCACATATCAAGCGGTTGATGAAAACACATTTCCCACAGACCGTGCAGTATACATTGAACAAAGAGAGGGAGTCGGGTCATTTGCGATATAATATTTATATTCCGTATAACCCGACTCTCTTACAAAATAAACATACTTAGGTAAGTGAAATATAACAATCATGTTTAACAAATGACCGCGTTGAAAACATTGCGGGAGAGGCGAATACGTCGGACGCTTGATGAATTAGTGCACATCATTAAATTAATTAAACTCTTTAAAACTCTTTAAAAATAGCGGTATAAAATTTTACCGTAATATTTTAATACATTGATTAAAAATTATAATTATTGATGATAGAACTTCATTTCTTCGAGAGTATAATGTTATAATTAATTGAGTTACACAATATTGAAGCGACTAGAAATAAGTTAAGTTGTTACACGACCAGGACACGAGAAAATAATGATTTTCTTAAGGCAATCGAGGTGTACATAACCTCGTTAATTTTCTAATGTTTCTTGAGTTCTTGTGTTTTCTTCATATAGAATCTTTCGAATCAACGGTTGTCAGAAACAATTTCACTATCCATCAAATAATATTATTGTACCATATTATTGGACTAATCCCGTTTGAAAAAGAAGTATTATGTATTTTATATTAGGTTACATTCCAATGTTTTAACAAAATAGGGACATTATTCTAACACCAGTTCTTTTTTTAAATATTGCTGTAATGATTAATCGTACAATAAATGGGTGTTTTTTTATAATTAGAATACTTACATTCAAAGAAATTTACAAAACAAGTAATTTCTCAAACGATCGACACCTATTATATGTACTTGATAAAAAACACAAATGAACACGAAAATGCATATCATTATTTATAAATAAATTTAGAAATATACTTAGTATTCATCACTTTATAAATATACATTGATATCTACATGTTTCGAAATCGAACGAATAGATTAGTCGTATATTCCTAATTTTGAAAGCATCGCCTTTGAAACATGTAGATATCGAAGTATATATATAAAGTGGTGAATACTAAGTATATTTTTTAATTCATTTATTAATAATGATTAAGAAATAGTATTATTATTTTTTTGGAAAAACAAATTGAAGGAAATAAACTTCACTGTAATGTATCTTTAATCATTGAAAATAATATTGATCGGTCAGTGGCTGAGTTGGCATCGCGTTTGGGTCTCACCCCAGGCATCGTGAGTTCGATTCCTCGGCTGGCTAAGTTCTCTATTTACGACACAAGCAACATCTCTCGTTTAGTGTGATGGTAGTAGGAGATTTTCAAATATTGTCAGGTTATTCGTAACTAGGAATATTTGTTTCTTTTTTAATAATATATATATATATATTTTTTAATAAAATATTAACAACTCTCAAAATGAAACATGAAACGGAAAAGACAAAGAAAAGAAAAAAAATATAACGGTAGCAGCTCGGACTCGAACCCAGAACCTTATCGTCTATCTTGGAGTCATAAAAAGGTAGCAGCCATGGGAACATGGGAATTAATCGAAGACGATGATAATAGTTCTTAGAAAACGAAGTAAGATACTAATAAAAATGCCAGGATAGATTGGGATAGCCGTAGTTTAGTGGATTAGGTCCCGGATAGACCATGAGGTCCTGGGTTCGAGTCCAGCTGCTACCGTTACCTTTATATATTATGTGACTTTTCGGTTTTATGTTTCATTTTAAGAGTTGTTAATGTTTTCTTCAATGATTAAAATTACATCACTGAGCCAGTTTACTGAAAATAATGTATGATTTTATCGTATAAAGTAACTTTATAATTGTCTTAAAAAATAATACAATGGTGTTGTCCATCTCAAAACATCGAGAAAAGATTATCATTCTTGAGGGCCAACACTTAAAAATGGCCATAAACATCAATTTGCATTTTGCTAATTCAAGCAATATCCACAAATGATTTATCTATAAATTCTTTTAAGGCAGTTATGAAAACGTGTTTGATTTAAAAAGACAAAATGTTTCATACTGTAATCTTTAAATTCTTTGAAATACATTTAAAAATGTCTGAATGTAGGTGTTGTTTGAAAACCAGTGAAAGCAATTTTGAAAGTTTTACCAAAAATTCCAGTATATTTCATATAGTTTTTAAAATATTACAGTTTGAGGATTAGTGTGTTTTGATACCTTACACATTTTTTCTAATCACCTGTATAGAATTTATGGATTATTCATTCGTAGTATTTATTGAGTTAGCAACCTGCAACGTGTGCATTTTTGTATGCTGACCGTTAACAGTTAACATTTAAATATTGTCATTACGAAATATAAAAACACCGATTTTGATAAGAATTCATTCAATGTTTTCAAAAACATCGATGTTATTCGCTATCTACAGGTTAATCAAAAATTCTCGGAAAAAAGAGTTTTTTTTAATCAACGATATTTTTAATATAGAAAAGATTTTTTTAAAGTGGCATCCCTAATGGACCGCCTATAAAGTAAGAACTAACCAAGTAGGCTGCCGTATACATTACTGTATCGCCTGCACAAGGGCTACATTATTTATCAATAGCCATAGAAAAGCAGAAGTGAGCCTTCTTTCCGATGAATTATTCATGCAACTAAATAATATCATTTGGAGAAATTGAATAATGCGGCAAATCAATTACCCGGATTGTGTGCGAGAAATATGATTGGTTTTATTGCCGTTTTATTCGAAAGTGGAGAGCGTTTTAGGATGGCACTATAAATATCGTCAAATTGTTAGTAATTTTATTTTTTATAATTTCTTCAAAATATTGGTTTTCACTCTGTGGCGCCATTATTAATAAATGAACTTAAAATTATTTTATATTCACCACTTTATTAATATACTACATGTTTCGTAAGCGATGCTTTCATCGCCAAGTATATATATAATACTAAAAATTAATAGTGTCACGTATAGACAAGTGATAAACATAGAGCGCTTTAATGTAAGAATAGACAAATTATAAACATACATGCGTGCACAAGTAAATTTTGTCTATTTGCGCATGTTCCAGAGTGGAAGATACTCTCAGCATCGCGCTGATAAAGACCACCATTCAGAATTGAAACGTTGCATAAAATGCTTTTAGCCGTATTTGGTGACCATATCTGAATAGCTAGATATATCCCCACCTTCCTCTTCCCTTCTCCTATCCCTCCCAATACCTTCGGCGTCACAACATTCTCCAATTTGGGATGCCATAGTCTTACTGGCTCCAGACAGTTGGAAGCAGTTTGGACTCTGGCGCGGTACTAGTATTAAAAAAAATATATATAAAATGTGACTAATGTTAACCGTCTACAAATGTTGACAGCTCTTTTGACGTGTTTCGCGACAATTTCAGAGCATTTTCCAATAAAATACCGCAAGAACAAGGACAGTATTTCTACCTGATGCATGTGCTTTAAAGATTGCAATCCGTTTGTTAAGATATGAGAATCTATCAAATGTGCCGCCCGTTTCTGTACAGAGTCAAGACCTTTTTCAGGTATTTTGGGGCGCCAGACCAGATGTGTTTTCAATTTTACGTTTCAAACATAAAAAAATATTTTTTTTAAAGAAAGCAATCACTTTGTGGCTTGAAATTATAATTTAAATGAAATTTTTTTGTTTGTTTCAAACCAATTTATTTTATTTACATGTATGCATTATCGACCGGTTGTACACATATAAACTAAATCAACGTTAACATTAGAGTAAAATAACACATTAGATGTTTAACAAGTACAGGTTTTTCAGAATTTTCCGAACACTTAATTAATACTAACCATACTTTTGATTGAAATATACTAGTACAAATTAATACATAAAAATGGAATAGGTTTGCGCCTCAGTAACTTATAAGCATTAGAAATATCAAAATCAAATAAAAAAAAATAAAACAATAATTGCCAAAATTTTAAATAAACAGTTATATTTAACCCAACGATCAATTTTAAGGATGTTCCCTTCCTTCCCTATACGTTCCTGATGAAGGTTGTGTTTAACCGAAACCGGTCGATAATGCGTAAATATAAATAAAATAAAGTGTTTTAAAACAAAAATTAATAAATGAACGAAAAATTATTCTCTAATAACCACTTTCTTAATATATAGATACCAACATCTTTCGAAAGCGAAGCTTTCTTTATCAGGAATATACAGGATACTATATTATTGTATACTCTGTTCCGTATATTCCTGATGAGGAAAGCTTCGATTTCGAAACATGTTGATATGTATATATTTATTAATAAAGTGGTGATAAGTAAGTTATTTTTATTTATAAAATAAAACAATAACTTTGTTTTACATCACTTTTATTTATACTTTAGCCGACCGGGTTTCGCTACTACCGTAGCTTCTTCAGGGCAGTATACAACTAAACTATGAACTAAGATGCACATGTGTTATGGAATGATACAAACAGGCTAGTGAAGGGCCAAGGGTGGGAGATCAGCAGGTACCTGCTGATCGGGAAGGGAATGTACTTTGTTTATTGGGAATAATTTAAAGATTGGACTTTTATTTAAATTTATTTGATTATTTATTAGTCTACTATTAGTGTTTTTTGCTTTCCTTATTTCTAATGCTTCTAGGTTATCTAATCGAATGCCGGTTACATTTTTATGCAGTAAACTAGTGACAAAGTTATTGTTTTATTTTATAAATTATAATGTCACATCACCAAGTTACCGCTTCATATGAAAAAAAAAAAAAAAAAAAAAAAGTTATTTTTAATTCCTTTATTAAAAATAACATCAAAACGTGAATACCAATCTTTTAAACAAATTACAAAAGATTTAGTTTCACAAATCCTACAATTACAATATCACGTGATTTGTCACTGGTCCGCGCCAGTAAAGCAAACATGATAGAATTTAGTGTTCTACTGAAAAGTATAATGGAATATTGAAACTTTCGCCTAGGTAAAGTTATATACCTAGCGAGAAATATGCCTGAGAAGAGGTGCGCAATATGCAGCTTGCAGTCACGTCATGATACATTATTCAAAGATGCTCGGGGTAAGGTATGGCATGGGTTATTGAACTGGCTCGAAGGGGTACGCGTATGGAAAAAAGATACACTACATGAAATTGTACTGTACGAGAAAGGCGGTTAATGCATTGCAATTGTCTTCGGTTAGTATTTGTAATAAAGCTAAATGATGTACTTGCACTGGCCATTAGACTGAACACACATTACGATAAACGTAAATTGGATATCAAGTTAGGATCACTAGCCAAGACAAACCAAAATTCAACGATTTTTTTTTAAACATCCTTACAAGTATGATACAATATTCAATTCACGCTTAAAACGTTTTTTCCATAACATTGTACTGTAATTTGTAAACTTTGTAAACTTTATAAACTTAAATTGTAAACAGTAAACTTTGCCCGCTCTCAACACAGGGTCTTCCAGCGAGACAGGAGAGTACCAAAACCCCTTTATAATATTACGATTAAATAGGAGAATAAATTAATTTAAATAATAATAGTTCTTTATTCTAGAAGTAATATAGGGGTAGTGCGATGAAATACGGTCCATAAGTGATAATAATACAAACAAAGGTACGTAAAATAAGAGGAAGTAAAAGAAAAAAAAATTGGAAAAGATTACTTACTAAATTATGCCAAATAAGTTCATTCGCTAGGAGGGAAAAAAAGAATTACCAAGTAAAAAATAATAAAAAATAAATGTACTTTGCGATTCGCATCTCGAATTTAAATGTAGCTAAACCATTTTCAAGCACCATTTCCTTTCTGATGTTCCCGGAGTGGTACTAATTGGTAATTAATTCGTACGTCGTTTCACGCCTAGATTACTGCAACGAAATATATGCAAGTCTCCCC
The DNA here is from genome assembly GCA_022606495.2 of Halesus radiatus. Classification (NCBI taxonomy): domain Eukaryota; kingdom Metazoa; phylum Arthropoda; class Insecta; order Trichoptera; family Limnephilidae; genus Halesus; species Halesus radiatus. Next base: position 28,903 of record JAHDVE020003682.1, on the reverse strand, counting down.
AAATACCAAATTAACAAATTACAATCCGTTTTCAACGCTGCGGCAAGACTTATTTCCGGCGTATTTATAGACTCCCATATTTTAGAGCATCTCAAAAATCTTCACTAACTCAAACGTCTTGAAAAAATCCATTTAAATCAATTAACGGGATGGCTCCTACTTACCTTTTGGAACTATGAATCCCTGGACATTTCTATTTACGACAGTCACACTTAGATCAGCGAAGTCATTAGCTATCAGAAGGTAAAAGGAACCAAATTGCACACCAGATTTAGTTATCCCAAAGCCTGGAATAAACTGCCATACGGTTTAAGATTAATCATCCCTTCGGAAAGTCATATCCATCAATGGTACAGTTGCATACCCAATTTATATAGCGAAGATAGCTGGTTAGTACCTACCCAAAGAAAATTAAAAGTTTTGTAGTCCGGAACATTGTAAATAATTATGAATATTTTTAAACTATAATTTATGAAATATTTCAGCTAAACCTCAAAGAGATTAGTTTTGTCGGTCGTTTAAAAAAAGGGTATTTATTATGCCTAAATACTAACTCTTCTTTAGCCACTTTTAACGTTCTAATAAATATAATATCAATAACAAATAATAATTAAATATTACCTGCAATATCCAGTCTTTTCTAATATAGTGTCCCGTGCATGGAAAATCATATATTCTCAAGCCAAAACTTTATAATATAACATGTTAAACTGGAGTGACCTACCAGGTAAGCATGTTTCTGTATCTGTTTGTACATATTAAGATAAACCCTGGCAAGTAATATTTGTACAGCGCTCTTGAGGTGATTTTTTACAAAAACTGTGCTATATGTATCTAGTATGTATTTTTTATCCTGAGACGTTGAGCAAACCTATAATCTATTTAGTAATGAATAAAAATCTTAATGACACACAGTGTCTAAATTTAGAGTAAGTTTTTTTTGTGATCGTATTAAAAAAAACTCCTTGGCACTGAATGATAATCTCCCTGGCTCCGAATTTAGAGATTAGTCGTTCAAAACTTCTTAAAAAAAAAAAACAATTTGGGAGGTGGATATGGGAGACGCCGCGCCACCCCAGCAAGCTTTCATTGTATTTTCAACATTTCTTATGTAGTTCACCCCAAATGGTTCGCTACGTTTAGTGAGCAGAGGTGCCCGGGATCACAGGTGAGATTTATCCAGGTATTAGCGGCGGATGCGTCTGCCCACCGACTGCGCGGTGGGTCGGGCCGAGAGAGACCGGTTGAGGGATAACCCTTGATCTCTCCAGCAGCACTCTCTTGACCCATTACCTTGTATCACAGTAGTGGGGGGGGTTAATACCACGGTCACTCCTGGATACGCTGACCCCCAGATTCCTACCCACCTCTCATACCTGTTTCCTTCCCAGAACTATCTCTCTTTCCTTTTAATTAGATGGTCTGTTTGACGGTCTACGTGGTTGAGTGGTTATGATCCCTGGCTACGAATCCGAAGGTCGCGGGTTCAAATCCCGACGTACACATGTAGATTGTGTTTGATTAAATTGCTTTACTTTACAACTTAATTAAATGATATTTAATATATTTGCGTCACGTTTCAGAGTGGCAGATTCAGAATTGAAACGTTGCTTTAAATACTTTAGCCATGATTGGTAACCAGATCTAAATAGCCAGGTACTTCCCCACCTTCATTCTTTCCCATTTTGTTCCACTACTTGATATTTTCAGCCTCACAACATTCCCCAATTGGTGATGCCATAGTCTCACTGGCTCCAGACGGTTAGGAACAATTGGGAATCTTGTGTGGTAATCACATAAAAAAAGATCGGTCAACGCTGCGTCCGACAGAAATATCAATTTTTATTATTTGGTTTACGTCCTTGCTGGAATTCATAGATCTCGTCCGCCGAGTCTGCGATGGCATTCATCGGTTGCTTCACGCGTGTCGCAGTTTGTAACTGTATTCCGGGATGAGGCATGAAGCATGACATGGAAGTGTGATTTAGTAGAGCCATCTATTATCTAGGACCAGCATCACAGAAAGAGGAGGCAGGGGAACTTTGACGGAATGATTCGAAAAAATTATTTCAAAAACTGTTCTACAGAAATGCAGTAATATGAAGTTTAGAATGGAGATATCTTTTGTCCTATATGAATATGAATATGAACAAAGATACCGGCTTAAAATATACAGAGACAATATAAAAATAAAATACCTAAAAATACACATCAATGTTTTACAAGAGAGAAGAATGTATCTCTACATCAGAATTTGCAAGTTTAGCAGGACGGCTATCATAACAGATTTGGCACTTAAAATAAATCGTTTTTCAAAGAGAATTTAAAAAAATAAGCTATCAGACAGAATGTACTGTGAATTATAATTTTTTTTTTAAATATTAGGGCGATGCAATAGGAAGTAATGTTAAATCAAATGTTTTCGGTTTGAGAAGTTGATGGCCTAGAAATATCATAGATGATTTAATTAAATACTGCAAGTAGAATACGCCTTGGCCTTTCGTTTAACCGGTCATTTTTTTGGTGTGTCTTTTTATAAGCCTAAAAGAAAATAAAGTATCAGACATTAAAACAAAATAAAGTATCAGACATTAAAACAAAATAAAGTATCAGACATTAAAACAAAATAAAGTATCAGACATTAAAACAAATTAAAGTATCAGACATTAAAACAAAATAAAGTATCAGACATAAAAATTTTGACGGCCTCCATGGTCGAGGGGTACGAGGGGCTCTCAACTACGAATCCGAAGGTCGCGGGTTCAAATCCCGGCGTGCGCAAGTAAATTTTATTTAATTGATTTGTGCTGTTTCATAATTAATTCACTAAAAATAATATATGGTGTATTTGCCCACGTTCCAGAGAGGAATATACTCTCAGTATCGCCCTGGTGAAAGACCACCATTCAGAATTGAAACGTTGCTTGAAATGGCTTTTAACCGTGTTTGGTTACCAGATCTGAATAGCCAGGTATTCCCCACCTTCCTCTTTCCCTTCTCTTCACCTCCCCACTACCTTCAGCCTCACAACATTCCCTAATTGGGGATGCCATAGTCTCACTGGCTACAGACGGTCGGGAGCAGTTGGGACTCTTGTGCGGTATTCATATAAATAAAAAAAAACAATGTTTAAAGCACAAACTGTCCTACTTACGAACCCCTTTTCCGATATTGTCGTATTGTTCATTGTGGTAAATTAAGTATTTTAGAATATGACCGTATAACATTTAAATAATTATGTCTGAGCTTTACAGAATAGAATAAAACACGCATTTTGGTGATGGTTTTTTTGCGTAAATCGAAACATGGGGCCGATGTTAAGCGGGACTTGCAACCTTGTCGCCACGTACATAAGGAGCGCGTGATTTCGTTGGAATTTTAGCCAGTGGATCGCCTTAAGTATGTTTGTTTCTTAAAACTGTAATGCATGGTACACTTTTTAATAATAAAAAAAAACATCATTTTGAGATTTGTTCGAAGCTTACACATTGTCTTCAATGTATGTATGTACTCATTTATTTAATTAATAAAATAATTAAATAAAGAATTTTAAAAAAAAGCTCAGTGGTTAGAGTATTGCCGCGGTAAGGCAGAGGTCCTGGTTTCGACTCCGAGATGAGACTGATCCCTTTTTTTTATTTTCTTTGCCTTTTTCTGCTTCATGTTTCATTTGAGATTTACTAATATTATTATCTTCTTCAATGATTAAATATTACAATGAGGTTTATAAGTTTCAATAAGTTATTACAAGAAAGTGCTTATTTTTTTGGTTGGTGATTTATTTATTTTTCTAAATTATTTAGGCGTAGACCTATCGCATTTCTATGGAACACACAATACCAGACGATTTCTGGAAGAAATTATGTTTACCAAATAGATGCGACACGGATTCAGAATATCCTACTACACTATAGAGGCTTTTTTTTTAAATTGAAATTTAATTATGTCTAATCACAAAGTGATTGCTTTTTGTCAAAATTTTACATAATGTTGTCTGGGAAAGTATTATAATATATGGGAACGGGTTTTAGGAAGCCATATGCTATACTGATCGTTCATCACTGCCGTTATTTCCAAAACTATGATTTTCCACGCGAAAATAACAAACAAAGCGGTAATAAATTATAAACACAGCGCGATGAAATATTAAAATATGGTAGTCTATATTTCCATTCAAAATACCACCTGGCTCATATATCCAGAGTAAATACTTTAACATCATCTCAAGGGCGTCTTGGAGAAATGGAAAATAACTTAAATTCTTTGGTAAATAACCTATAAATATCTTTGAGCATTCATATTATTTCTTTGAAAACCCAAAGCTTCTCTTACAATAGTTTTGCAAAAGCTTAATAATGTCTGCGAATGCTGGGAGCTATTTGCATATTTACAGCTGATGTCGTGGGTTGTGAAAAGGCTCAGAACCCATCGAAATTAGAACGGTGGTGCGGGGGTGGGGATAAAATCATGTTTGCAGATTTACATTACATTAAAAAAATTGGAGTTCTACGAATTACACACAAAAACAATTAATAAAAGGTTCAGATCTGTAGGGTAAACACCAGAGGTATAAATTTCGCCAGTTAGTTATTTATTAACGGAGTGACGTTCATTTCACAACATAAATAATACTAAATAATAAGAATAATATATATTTTAAGTATATAGGATGGTATATGAATTAAGCAAAGACAAAAACCAAAATAAACTTACGAAAGTAGAAGTGACAAGCCAATTCAAGACCTGGCTAAGAGTCATAACAGTTATTCTATTACCAAAGGAAGGCTGTGTCTAGTTTCTTTTAAGTTCGGGTATTAATAAATTAGGATTGAATATTTGACGTGTACGACCGGCACAAGAAAAATATTGTAAATATTTAGGCACCGGCACACAGGAAAGCTCGACTATTGTGATTTGAAAATTAACTAGAGAAAGGCGTTTAGTAGTTTCTCAATAGAGATGTTGTCGCTCCTGCATACTTGACTTATGGCACCAGCCATTATGGTCGATTGCTGAGGTAGTGGGTGGTGACGTCAGCGCTTACTGGTTGTAGTAGACTGTTCTTATCTGGTAGCGGCAGGTCGAGGTATCCAAGGGAGGAGATGTTGTCGGTTCTGCGGTTGAAGTGAAAAGAGAGCACATACCGATGTGCGTACGCTATTTATTGGTATTTCAAGTGTTGTGCAATCTCGGCTCGGTATTGCATTTGTTGGGCAATACGGGCTCTCGGTTCGGCATTGCATGTGTTGTGCATACCGGCTCTCAGTTTGGTAATTGCACGTGTTGTCCAATAATTTATATTTGGTTGTAAAGAAATATTTTTTATGTTTAAATTAATCCACTCTGTATATACGTTCGATACAGGCATTTAAATCATCATTTTTTGCTGATTGTTGTAGCCAACTGACTAACTGAGCTAAAATTTATTAGAATTTTTTTTTAATTTGAATAAAACTATTTGTTTTAATTTCTTTTTAGATCGTTACTTTTTTTTATTGTATGCACAGCTTTTCAGCCTTTATGGACTGCATGCCACTAGTAAACACCCTATTTTTCTCTCAATTCTTTAAAGATAATGCTATTTTCTAACGAATCGTCTTAATGAATATGAGTATTTAATTCCCAAGAGGAAGAATTATTATATTTTAAACTCAGTCTAGTTTCGCGTACCATGAACTATGAATCATATAATTCATGGACAAATAAAAAATTTGCATAATTTTTTTTTAGTTATCTGCACCTAGTTCATCCATAAAATCAAACAAACGGGATCGTCATAGGTCAGTTAGTAGATGTCAGAATTTTGTTCTACTAGTTTTCTGTAACCCGTTCATCCATATAATCACAGATAAATGGTTGTCAAATGTCAATCGATGTCAGAATTTGTTACTAGTCGTTTTCTGCGCCTCATTCTTCTAATTATATGAGCAAAATAGCCACAGGTCAATAATTGTCAGAAATGTACTCTACTAGTTTTCCATATCTCGTGCATCTATAAAATTACAGATACAAGATCTGCACATGTCAAGAGTTGTCATAAATTGTACTGAACTGGTTTTTTGTATCTCATGGTATATTTAACGACTGATATTGAAGAATGGTCATGATTAATCTCTACTAGTTTTGCTTATCTCGTACATCAATAAAATCAAGGTTGTCATAGGCAAATATTTGTCAGAACTTTTGTGTACTAGTTTTCTATGTCTCGTAGTTGACTTACGGACAATAAATACTTATTTTGAGGTGTTATCAATCTATACTAAATAGTTTTGTGTAGGTTTCTAATTTATCGAAAAGGTTGTTAGAATTTATCTATATTCACTGATGTTTGAATTATAACCAAAATATACCCGTACCACTTTGACTTGGAGACAAAGGTCACGTAACATCCATTTCGCCACCAGCCCGGGTCGTGCATTTATGAATAAACTTTGCTATTATTCGCACCCTGACTGCCGTCTAATGATTTTAAGAAGATTTTACGGAATACCGCATTCATATCCATTAAAATGGTGTCAAAATAATAGTGATAGTGAGAATAATAAAAAAAATATCGCATTTCGTTCCCCGGGAAATTGTTATATTATTTAGTTTTAAGCGTTTTAAGAGTTTTGTGAAACAATCTATCAAGCTGAAATGACTACGAAGCGAAAGCTTTCATATCATCGTTTTCTGTGTTAAGTGAATTAATAAACTTTTCTAAAAGGGTGCAACTAAATAGTCTAACAAAATATTCTCTTTATCTGAACAAGCCGAACTCTTTTTTTAATCTATTGATGTTTTACTTAAAATGGCAGTTTGGTTTGGTTTTGGATATTAGCATGGCGATAAATCAAAAACAAAAAGGACGAGTTGATCATTAGCAGATTTGCTTTTCGAAGAGTAAATACTAATGCTTTGTGGTGCAATGCGAGTTGTCTGGATAATGTTGTGATTTATTTATTTGAAAATCAGTGAAAATGACATGCCTCCAAGTTCACCCCTCACTCTGCTAAATTTGGCTTCTTCCCCTCACCTGCTAAATTACCTGTGATAATTCTCTTCATTGTGTCTTTATTAGTTTTCGATTCTCGTAAATCTTGAAAATCACACATTCTCATAATCGCCACAGTTCAAGAGATATTGGAAGTTATTTAAAAAACTAGTTTTTACCCCATCTATCGAAAATATTGAAAAGGTCACTCAGCACAAGTTATCTAAAATTTACGTCTACTTGTTTTCCGTATCTCGTGCATCAATAAAATCACAGAAACAGGGTTATCACAAGTGAGGGTTTTATTAGTCCCATTAATCACCGCTCCGTTGTGTTTGTCTGGCGCTTCCTGCTCCCCGTGGCCAATTCCCACTGCAGTAGAGGGCGAGTTGCGAGTTGTGAGGCGCATTTCCTACGGGACGGTCGAACTGTCGGCATTCGGATTACAGCCCTGAAATATCATATTATATTGTTATGTTTTGTACACATGTCAAACTGGCGTGTTTAACCAGTGGTTGTCATCTTTTTAAAATTTAATTTTTTGCGGTGTTTGCACGTGTGTTTCAACCGGCTGGAGCAAACGGACACCCATACTAACAAAATTCATATAAAAATCTTTAATTCAATTGAATATTTATGCTATGCATTATCATGAAACGAAAATGCAGATCTGCTTCCAGATATTCTTACATTTTCCTTTAGTTTTCCGTGTTTTAATTTACAATTTTTAATTGTCACTAGTAAAATACTACTCATATTTTCTATACAAATGCCTTAAGGGTATTCGAAACATGATTATAACGCCTCACACTCACAGATGCCGTTAATTGAAATAAAAATAATAATGTTTTAATACCGTATTTTTTTACAAACAAAATAGCAAATAATGGTATCCTTACTGGGATTTCCCATGCCAAGGATTTCATTTACAAAATATTAAATTAAATTATAATAAATTGATATGATTGCTTGAAAAAACAAATTGTAAAGTAATAATTATTAAAATGTTTTACAGTAATATAAAAAAAAAACTTAATTTGTTACAATGACAATACAGATACATATTTTTTTCTATGCTTATAAAAACATTCACCAAAAAAATGTCCAGTTAAACGAATGGCCAAGGTATGTTCTACTTCGCGGAATTTAATTAAATCCTCTATGATCCAATTTTCAAAGGAAAAACACATGATTTTGCATTACTTCCCATTGCATGGCCTTAAACAGTATTCACTTACGCAATTTTATAAAAGGCTAGACCTAACCATCATATGTATGTTTCTTTACTTTCATCCTCCAAAACTGTCCACAAAATTTTCCAAATCTAGGGGGTACCATAGACCCACTGGATCCAGTATTCTGTAGATACCTATATAAAAAATGGAACCGATGTCAAATCGTAACTACTTAGGAAATTGTTTAAAAATCGGTAAATTTTAAATTATACTCTTCCTAATTGTTCCAATAAAAAAAATAACAATGAATTTTACCTAAAAGACCGACAAATATTACCGGTTTACAATAATAACGTACAAGTGAAAATTGTTTGTTGTACAGGCATGCACGAGTTAGCTAAGAGAGGCTGAGAACAACATGCATTGGACCACGCGACTACTAATTTACTAAGCGTTCACAGTTGTTCAAAATATTATTTATTCATTGACGGAATGCCTGAACTATTCTTGTGATACCACACAAGAGTCCCGACTGCTCACAATCGTCTAGAGCCAGTGAGACTACGGCATCCCCAATGGGGTATACGAGTATTATGAGGCCGAAGTTATTGAGGAGCGAATTTATATGGGGAAGACGGAAGGTGGAGAAGTACCTGGCTATTCAGATCTGGTCACCAAACACGGCTTAAAGCCATTTCAATCAACGTTTCGATTCTGAATGGTGGTCTTTCGCCATGGCGATACTGAAAGTATCTACCACTCTGGAACGTGCCACAAATATACTACACATTATTTTAAATGAAGTAATTGTGAAATAACACAGCTTAACCAAATAAAATTTTTAAATAATTAACAAATGTAATTTGTTTACACCACTTTTATAAAAATAAAGAAATATCTCTACACATTTCAACAGCAATGATGTCATCCTCAGGAAATGGAAAATACAGTATTCGTTATTTAATTAATAATGATGCCACAAAGTTACCAATCGTTTGAAGAAATTATAAATAGAATTTTACTTGCACACACCGCGATTTGAATCCATAATCCCTGGAATCGTAGTCAAGGATTATAACCACTAATCTACGGAGACCGTCAATATACCCATTCATTTTTTAATTTTTTTAGGATAGAAATGACGGAATTTAACAAGGTTTCGGTAACTCAATTTGTACAGCCGCAAGTCTTGGATAGACTAAAGGTTTTGAGTGCATGTCTCAGTCGCGACCAATAATTTCCATAATTAATATTGCAATGAAATGTAAGGTTCAATAAGTTAATTCTATTTTTAATATGACTCTATGACGAAATTCTCACTAATGGTAAGATGTAGACTTTTGGAAAGCAACCTTGTGTATTGATGCTAATTAAAATGACGGTCTCCTCGATTGTATATCTCCCTAATATCTGATGTATTTGCGCTATTTTCCTCATTCTTACATTGTCTATTGAACAAATAAGTTCTGATAAAAAAAATGGTCTCCTAGATTATATATCTCCTTGATAGCTGCGGGTATCTTTAAAATTATTCAAGTGTTCATCTTATATAAAGTCTATCCTTACTGTAACAAAACTGTGCTGCTATTTTTTAATTCTAAATTTGTTTAATATTTGCTGATATTTTTATAATGTTTTTAATTCGATATCATTAAATTGCAGTCTAGTATCTCTATGACTTTTCATATTTTTATAAAAATATTTTTTCCAACTTGTGTACATTGATCACAAGACGCATGCACCTACATTGTTCTAATTTTGCGCTACATTTGTATGATGATTGTTATTTATTGTTGTATTTTATAATATTGTTGAACTAAACTCTACTTGCTGACTAGCTACTTGTTGTGGATTAGCGGGTACACATCCCCATTGTATGTAATTCATATTATACAATAAAAAAATCTTATTTGGCATTCATTAATCTATGATCAATGTTTTTGCAGTTTAAATGCTGTGTTTGACAATCTCCTCAGACACGACATTAGGTCCAATGTCCACATATACTTTGAGTTCAAGTTGATTTCACCCTCTCAGAAGGTCGCATACCCCGGCCATAGACTCTAGACTAGTCCTAGACTGTTCGGCAGTAGACCTAGACGACATCCTCTCTACTCTAAGAGTTATTCCGCTACCTAGCGCAGGTCAACGCAAAGTCGTGAACCCCAGACTAGTAGGTCGAGTCTTCTATAAATTATTTATTTTATTCGATTTGATTTTGTTTTTTATGTGAAAGATAAATAAGATTGCTTTTTTAATGGTTGATATGTTTGAATTTTTCGATTATTTTCTGTGCTATCTTATTATTGGAATTTTTACAAATGTTATTTTTTTAAACTTTTTTAAGTAGTTTAAATCATTTTCTTTTGTGCTATCTTACATTATTTGATTTTTGCAAAATCATTATTTTACTAGCTTTTTTTTTTTAATGGTTGGTATGTTTGATTTTCAGATTAACTTTCTGTGCTGTCTTATTTATTGGAATTTTTACAAATGTTATTTTTTTAACTTTTTTAATGGTTGATATGTTTGAATTTTTCGATTATTTTCTGTGCTATCTTATTATTGGAATTTTTACAAATGTTATTTTTTTAAACTTTTTTAATGGTTGATATGTTTGAATTTTTCGATTATTTTCTGTGCTATCTTATTATTGGAATTTTTACAAATGTTATTTTTTTAACTTTTTTAATGGTTGATATGTTTGAATTTTTCGATTATTTTCTATGCTATCTTATTATTGGAATTTTTACAAATGTTATTTTTTTAACTTTTTTAATGACAGACACTATAGGTTATTTCTTTAATGATTAATCTATTGTCTCTGGCTGCACGATAAGTTTTAAAAAAAATAATTCTAAAACACGTCAGATGACATCTTGCTCTTGGGGTGCTTTCCTAGAGTTGTCAAGTGGCTGTAATGCTCTGCCGATGCTATGATTGGAATCAATTTTGGATGTGTTCGGGAACTTCAATAATTTAAGGTTCGTTTGAGATTACAAGTAAGTTTATTATAGTGATCGTATTTACAATGGATTACTGTAAAGCCACAAGGGGATGTTCAGTCAAAGAACTGTGCACTTTTGTCTGTCGGCTAAACCCGAATCGATTGACATACCCGTATATTGAAAAAACTAGATACTACAGTGTACAACCACTGTTTACATAGATATAGCATAGAAAAATTACGTAAAAAAAAACATGGTACATCATTTTTTGTCTGTTTAACAAAGATACAAAATACATTTCATTAAAAGGTTATCAAAATGACATAAATTAAGAGACGTATTTGCATGTTTCTTGAAATCTTCCAGGTTACCAAGAGAAATGTTATTTAGCTGCATCATACCCCATGTCATACTATACTGAGCCAACACGTCTCTTTTGCCATGTACTACATACTTGTATAGAAGATCGTGATACCGCCCGTGGCTTTTTATTAAATTATATATGTGCCAATAATTGAAAAAATGACACGTTTTCTAAGACATAACCAACTTTTTTTAAAAAAGAAAGGCAAACGTTCCAAGGTAACGAATAATTTGACAATATTTGAAAATCTCATGCTACGATAACAGTAAGCGGAAGATGTTGCTTATGTCGTGACGGAGGACTTAGCCAGTCGAGGGATTGAACTCACGACGCTTGAGTGGGACCCAGACGCTATGCCAACTCACCAACTGACCGGTGGCACATCAATTACACATGCACTGAAAACAAATATAATTGTTCGGTATTTTTGGTTATTACAGTTTGTTAGTTTTTGAATTTATTTACATTGTTCTAAGTGTTTTCCCACAATAAGTATCCACCCACATTATTCATTTGTCAGATACTTAATTAATTATGGAAACGTATGCATCCATTTCACCACATCAACAAAGAAAGGCACCAAGAATTTCACACTGCAATAATTTTCCAGCATCTAAATAACTAGCACGCTTCATTGAACTTCAAACAAATTGGCACAAATTGTTCAAAATCAGCAGGACTAACAATTACCTGTATGACATGGAAACTATCCAGAGAAGTAAACCACCCAAAACTCAGTTCAACACGAAATACCTGGAACATGGCATACCTCTCGAGTGCAATACGGAATACCTATGGCTAGTGCAATGAGGAGATAAACGATAGAAGTGCGACCTAAAATAATTTCATTACAATTTCTCTATAATGATTATAATTATGTTTATTTTTATTATTTGAAGACATACACAAATTTTGCAGTCCGATGAGTTATTAATTCAACTCATTTTAAGATTGTTAATTTTTGTTACACAACATTAAGTTTTCAATGCAAATATATATAAATGAAAACATTACAAAAATATATGAACAATAGAAAAATAACATAAATAAATGTAGAGTAAATAAATAAATACATAAACAAATCAGACACAATAGAAATACATAACAACGTTTTAGAATAGAGAAATAGACTTACATCAGAATCTGCAAAGCTTGGGGATGGCTATCAGAACAGAGTTGGTATCTATGATAAATGGTTTTCCAAATAGCATTTTTTTAAATAAGATCTCAGTACGTCATTTCGAGATTTATCTGAAGCGCAATGTCTGAATTCCTCAGGGAACTTGGTAAAGCTGGTGTAAGCAATGTATTCCAATGAGTTCAATCCGTTTTTCGTAGAGTGTATTTTTGATATGTGTAGTCTGTGGTGTTGTCGTGTATTATGTTGGTGAACGTCGTATGGGAAGTAATGAAAAATCATTGGGTTTTGGTTTGAAAATTGGTTGGCCTAGAAAGATCGTAGATGATTGAATTAAATACTGCAAGTAGAACACACCTTAGGCTTTGTTTTTTTTATAAGCCTAGAAAAAAAAGGATTACACAAAAAAAAATGTTTAAAGTGCAAAATCTCCTACTTATAAACCCTTTTTCAGATATTATTGTATTCTTCTTCTTGTGACAAATTATGTTTTTTAGAATATAAAAGTAAAATATTTTAATGTTTATGCCTGAGCTTTACAAACTCAAATAAAACACGCATTTTGGTGATGTTTTTTTTGCGTAAATCGAAACGTGCGGCCGGTGTTAAGCAGAAATTTCAAAATTTTCGCATAATAAGTGCGAGATTTCGTTCGGTTTTTTAGGAAATGGATCGCCTTAAGTTTTATATTTGTGTGAGTATGGTAGTGAATCAAAATTAAAATATTGTTTGTTTTCTCATAGCTATAAATAATCTTAAACGGTAATACTAGTGCGTTCCGGTAAATATATTTAACGGGTGTATCCCATGGCAAGCCAAAAATGTTACGCAGGGCCCTTATTGTATTATCTGTACTTAAGATATCCTTTTTTTGGTAGCGAAACCCCAGACACTCGAAAGATAGACCAAGTGGACATGAATCGTAGTAATATAATTGAATCATATCATTAAATGAATTAAAATTTACTTTGTAATCACCACTTTATTAATATATATATATCAACAAGTGTCGAAAGCGAAGCTTTCCTAATCAGGAATATACAGAATACTAAAAAAGAATAATGTCAGGTATAGGCAAATGATAAACATAGAACACAAAAATGTAAGAATAGGCAAATTATTAACATAAACAAAAATTGATTAAAGTATGTAATAATTAATCAAAGATGTCATTAAAAAATTATTATAAAAATTTATTATAAAAAATTATTATAAAAATTTACTATAAAAAATTATTACAAAACATTGAATAAAAAAATTATATTAGAAATTAAAACAGAAATAATTTTTGTTTTTAATATTAATATGAAAATAAATTCAAGGGGCTATTTAAAAAAAAAATATTAATTATATTTAATTGACTATTAACACTTTTTCTCATTTCTAAAATTTCAAATTTGTCTAATTGTAAACCGGTTGTATTTGTGTGTACATTTTTAAAACCTTTATTTATATCAAAATAATGATTGGTTTCCAAAATCATATTATGATCATCATAATGCATTGCTAAGTTTACCTTTCAAAACTTCACCTAAAAATACGTTTTTATATTTTTTTTGTCTTCTTATATACATATTTGCTTCGAAAACGTTGTAAAACTCAATATTATGTACCAGTAATTAACACCCACAATGAGTTGAATTGATAATTCATGCGAGTGCAACCTTCTTGTATGTCTGTTTTGAAATAAAAATATTAAAATCAACCACAAAAAATGAGCTCACTTCGGGCCCACTGACACATTTATAATACACTTCTATTTAGTTATCTCTTCAGTGGTTATAATATATAACTAGTCCAATATAACACACCCTTAACAGTTCAATATGAAATAGCTGGTGCATTAGTTCGGGTTCCAGCTCAGGGCGCATTCGAGCTGGCTATTGCTGGTCTTTAATGATAATTTATGTATCTGTGGTTTATCAGCCAGATTCTGTACCAATGGACCACTGAGCTATTCGGTGGTTAAATCTTCCTGCAGGAATTACTAAAGTGGAGGATATTGATATGTTTTTTATACAAGTTGTAATGCGATAGACTGAGAAAGAAGAAGGTGTTTGTAACTGATGTTGATGTCGATGCCTGTCACTGAACATATTATAGTTGCATTAGTAAATAAAAAAATGGCTGATTTAAACCTTGAAGAATAATAATATAAAAAATAATTGGATGATTTGAGCAGCGCTGTTTTTGCGAAAAATCACACCAAGGGCGCTGTACAAATATTACTTCTTATTTATCTAATCATGTACAAACAGATACAAAAAATATACTTACCTGGCAGGTCGATTCAGATGAACACAGTTTTATTTGGAAATTTAATATCAGAGATGACATGATTTTTGCGGTTGCTAGTTTATCCTCTTTTCTAATGACGTTACATTTATTAGCAGATTGGGTGCACAAGAATAGTTGATATTTATTTGAAATATTTATAATTTTTAGGACTAGAGGACATTTATAAAATGATCTTAAAGATCGTGAGAAGTTTGTAATAGAAAATAATATATTTTTTTAGACATTTAGTTATTTACATTGTTGCGTGCTGTGAACGCATTTGCGCACAGATGCGTGACGTTTGCTTAAGATAGTTAATTCAACGTTTTATACCCTGAACTGCACGATTTGATTGCTTTTCATGTACCTGGTAGGACAAGACAGTACCTACCATTTTATTGTGACAATTCAAATTCAGGGTCGCAATATTATTCCCCTATGCCACAGATTCAACATCTGGGGAACAAATACTTGTTAGTACAGTTTTTTTTTCGAGTTGAGCTAGGTTATTGGAAACTATTTAATTCTGGATAAAAGCGTCAAATTATGTTGTTTCTTTTTATATTAACTATTATAATACAGGGTGGCGCAAAACTACCGTTATGGTTTGGAATGAAATGGCATAATAAAGCCCTTGTTAGTAGTCTATCGGCTTCAATTCTTTCACAAGCTGAACCTTATACGGGAACATGTGCAATATGGCAAAAATTCTCTGAACGGACCTCCGCGATAGCCCCAGTTGTGCCGAACGTCTTCTTGTTGATGTTTCTGGACTGTCCTTCACACTATCCACAACACGTCGGATATTTTATTCCGTGTGGAACGTACGTGGTATTCCGGTACATGGAAGGTGTCTTACTGTACCATGTTGTCGAAAATTTGCAACCTGGCGGCTTATTGTTGGTGCTGAAGGTCCAGTACGCACATTAAAAAAACGACGATAAGCACGCTGCGTCATAACAATTGACCGTTGATTTTCAAAATAAAATTCAACAATTGTTGATCGCTGTTCTGCTGTGTAGTGTTCCATTTTCCGAATTCCCCAAGTTTTCTTCACAAAATTCTGAAAAAAAAAAAAAAAATTGTAAATAAATTTAAAAAATTTCACCCTGTATTATCTATTATAATACATATGTACCTTTTCAATATTATTTGTAAATGTCCATGTAACAACCTGTAATGGGTGTAAATAAATAAATAAATTATATTGTATTAATTAATTATTATTGTATTCATTTATTCCTGAAGATGATAGCATTGCTATCGAAACATGTAGAGAAATATTTATATATTTTAATTAAAGTGGTAAATACAAAGTATATTTTTAATTTATATAAATAAATAAATTACAGGATTCTTCTAGTGAGTTGATTATTTCCACATTAAACTGTTTTATTTACTATTTAGTTGTTATAATATACATTATTAGGTAGTTAGTTATATATATTGTTAGTTAGTTATATTATTTTTGTCTCCCTCTTGTACTTTGGCTCTCTCTAATATTTTATTCTGTTTTTTTTTGTATTATCCTCACTATTTTTCTGTACTATATATACGAGTATACGATCACTCTGTATTGTTTTCTTTAGTTATTACATTTACCCCGACGAAGCTTGATCTAAGTAAAAATCATAAATTACAATAAATTAGTAGTGTATAACAATTTTTTGTATTATTTAATATAATATCACAAAGTAATTGCTCCTTATGAAATTAGTGTAATTTTCGAATTTACAAACTTTTGCTGCACTTATATTTTGGTTATAGTTATCGACCGGTTAATATCCAACTGAACAAATGCATCGGGTCCCCCCCAGTCGTAGTTGATTCAATCATCTGCTAGCTAAGTTACAAGCAACATTTTCCCACTATAATGATGTGATAGGAAGAATTCAAATATTGTTAGAATATTTGTAATCTGAAATATGGTTTTTTCCTACAACGAATTTCACGTTATTTAGAAATTCAATGCATTGTATGCATGAGCTTTTACAGTAGCGAACTACGGACAAGGTATACACAAGGCGTCATTAATACACTCAGAGTACAGTACGCTGTTCGGCCTTCCTTGGGGATGCAGCGCCTCTTTGCAGAAGGAAGGGTGCATGGATTTTGCTGCTTTGATGCGCCGCAGAGTAGCCAAGACGAGTTAGCGCTACCAGAGATCAGAAAACACTCTTCTCCAGGCCGTCGCCCAGTGGCAGGACGTGCCACTACACCATATATGGAGTTATAGTTACAGGTGCTGAATATGTATATATATATATATTGCACTCACGGCTTTGTTCAGCTGAAATAAACACATTAATATTGTTATTTTTATAAACAATAATTATTAATCTAAAACACTCATCCAAATTGAAAAAACCTTCCGAGCAGAGATAAATGTGTAAAAAGATAAACTCGAACCCGCACCCTTCTAAGGTCCGGTCAGATGCTCTACCGTTGAGCTACGTCGGCTTAACTTTAACTTTTTTTTTTTAACTTGGTGGATTTGCGATAAGCCGACGTAGCTCAACGGTAGAGCATCTGACCGGACATTAGAAGGGTGCGGGTTCGAGTCCTGCCGGCGACATTTATCTTTGCTCGGAAGGTTTTTTCAATTTGGATGAGTGTTTTAGATTAATAATTATTGTTTATAAAAATAATAATTGTTACCCTTTGCGCTATGCACAAAAATCTTGTCTTAAGTTTTTAAGAACTTTAGTTTATCAATTAATACATTAATATTGTATTATAATAATAATTATTATATCAATTAGAGATCAATTTTTGGAAAATGTCAAATATCACCTTTGAGCGTGTGACGTCACGGTTCATAAAATGTCTGGCGCGGCCATAGGCATACTAGGATATCCTTTACTGTCATTCGAATCGTGAATTGTACTGATTTGTTACAAGTTAATTTAAGCACATAACTTTGTTATTTTTGGAGATATCGAGGAACCGTTTTTACTGTCGTTATTATTTCTTTAAATAAATATATCACATTATCTTTAAAAAAATGGAGGCAACAGTTTTTTGCTTACATAAAATTTTAAATAATTAAGTATCTCAAATAATAAGTGCATATTATTTTGTATCTGTTATATTAATACATAATTTAAATACACGAACCATTTGAACTACATTTCGCAGTGAATATTGGTTATTTGAACCACAGCAAGCAGATTCACAATGCAGTACTGGACATGGAAATAGTGTCACCATCACCGAACAGATGAACAGAAGGTGGTGTGGGCGTGTATGTGTGCTCGATATATACTCAATTCTACCTTACCTTCTGCTGAATTCAATCGATCATTTTCGAATTCGGATTTTTTTCTTCTTTTCATTGAATACTGTACAAGAGTCGCAACTGCTCTCGACTTTACTTAGCCAGTGGGGCTAAGGCATCTTCAATTGGTGTATGTTGTGAGGGTGTCGGGAGGGGGGAAGAAAAGGAAGTGTTGGTAAAATTGGTGTTTATTATTCTACATTGTTGTAACGTACTTATTTTATTTTTGCACTATTTTTTTACTGACGGACCATTGTCGAATTACACAAGATATGTAACACGAAATGAAATAAACAAGATCTACAGAAACAGAACATGACAAAAATATACATTTGAGAGAACAATCAAGTCAAATCCTGAACAAGGCTTTGGTAGAGACCATGATTCTAGATATTAATTGTTTGTGTGCTTAATTCGTAGAACTCCACTTAATTTTAAAAAAAATAATTAAATCAAATTTAATTACGCTATTATTAAGTTCTGCAAGTTTTTTAGTTATTATTATTATGACAGCTATTTCGGCGTTCAATGTAATTTTCAAACTGCGGTTAATTCATATTGCGACGACTTATTTAAATGATTTTGTTTACTCCAACCCAATTCTAATTTGGCGGGTGTTTAAAATATTTATCGGTAAAACCGACATAGTTAGAAAATTCTTTGGATTACGAAAAAACCATCTCATTCGCTTTTCCCACCCCTTAAGGCAGGTTGATACTTAACGTTCAAAATAACAGAAAAACTGCTGTTTTGGGGTAGGGGTAGGGGTAGGGGTAGAGGTTAGATAACACAACCTTAAAACTTTCCTCTTTACCTTTTATGACCTTGATCAACGTTAATAATTAAATATAAAATAAATAAATAATATTTCACATATTAAATGTGAAATAAGAAATTTCATTAACCTTAAATCCCTTCAAATCCTACGTAAATTGGCAACATCAGTTTTCTGCATAATCGGTGTGGATCACACTTCTCGGGATTTGCTGTTCAGTGGTCGCAATGGACACCGTTCCACCGCAACTGTATAATGGGGCTAATATTTCACGTTGCAAATCCGCGCTCGGACGGTGAATGCTGACTGGTTTCTCTCCCGGGCCGCAACCGCTGGCGTGGATTTTAGGGTGACAGAGTGGTAATTTATGGCTGTTTTGATGTTATTTTACAATCTGTTGGAGTTTTTTGGATGAGTTGGTTTTTATTTCACGCCAGACAAGATTGTTTTCATTTTATTGAGTTTTACGCAACATTTGAGTAAAATTTAAGCACTTTTGGACTCAAATCCAAAATTATATTTTGTATGAAACAGGTCGCTCAGCCACTTCACTTAAATTGTCATCATTTTAGAGAATACCTTTTTAAGTCACACAACAAATTTTTATTTTAAAACCTTGCTTACGAATTATTTAAATAAAAATTAATTTTATTATGCCATCCAAATATTTATTTACCCTTTGGGTTAATATTAACAAGTCTCAAAATGAAATATGAAACCGAAAATATACAGAAAAGATAACGGCAGCAACTGAGAATCGAACTGAGGACCTCCAGGTCCATCCGGGACTTTGCATTCTAATCCACTGAGCTACGGCTACCACAATCCGTCCAGTCAATATCGTATTCAATTAATTCCCCTATATTTCTAGCTGCTACCTTTTTTATCACGACTAAAAGATTTTACCCGAATTTATTTGTAAACTTTAGATAGTGTCTCGGATATACGAGTACATGTCCGATTTCCATTTATATGGGACATCTATTGACTTTTTAGTCCCACTGGTAGGTGCAAAAATAATATTTTCACATATTTCCACTACTGCCGCCATAATTAGCGCAAACTCCACGCAGATAATGACAATAACACTCAAAAAGACAGTTATAATATCAGTACACGTAATATCATTTCTACGGGTGATTAACGGACACCCGGAGTGCAGAGCTGTGAGGAGTAGTGTGGGTATAAGATAATGCTAGTAGGTATTACAGTGTTATAATGTTACTCTTGCGGGTTGTGTGACTAAGACTATATCTATGGCGAAGGAAACCTCTGTGCCCGCTTATCGCACGGTTATCTATACAATGTGTGTTCAAAAGAAAAGGTGAATTTTGAATTGTCGCGGGCTGTGTACATTCGACTATCGATTTTTTTTTGTTATATTGGTACACATATGTTAATCATATGTTAGCATTATCAGCCATTTTGGATCAGTGGTTTGTTTTTGACAACTGGAAAGGTTAGTCACGTTTTTGGGTGTTCTTCGATTTTTTATTTAGGTTCGTTTTCTGAGGCACCATTAGTCCGATTGAAGTGAAATTTTAGATTTGCTTTATTTTCTATGACCTTATCAGCATTTCTTCAAAAAAAATAATTTTTTTCTTTTTAGAAAAAAATTGTTAATAATTGTTAATGGAGGAATTTCCTAGTTTTGGTCGGAACTTGATAGCCCTTTTCTGGGGCATCATCAGTCCGATTAAAGTGAAATTTTAGATTTGCTTTGTTTTCTATGTCCTTATCAGCATTTCTTCAAAAAATCGGAATGGTTTGGAGTAAAGCTTTGCGGTTGTCATGTGTTACCCCTACCCGGATCCCTACTACTATCCCTACCCCTACCCCTCTACTCCCTACCCGTACCCCTACCTACCCCTCCCACCCCTCCCCACCCTCCCCTACCCCCACCCCTACCCCCACCCCCACCACCTTACCCCACCCCCACCACCCCTATCCCTACCACCACCCATACCCCCAACCTTACCCCTACCCCTACCCCTACCTGCCCCTTCCCCTACCCTATAATATTACTTTTTATATATCAATCTGGTTTCAAAAATCGTTAAGATGGGTTACAGTCGTTTTTATTGTAAAGATGATTTTATTGATCATATATTGACAGGTGCAAAAATAGAAATAATTTTCTTGTTTTTTTACAATAACGTGCATTGTATTTTTTTATTATATTGTTATTTTTTATATTAAATATAATTTAAATATATTGAATGTAAAAACCAACATAGAGCTAGAATAAATAAATAAAAATGGCAGTAACAACGGTTATAATTTTAGAACCATATTTTTAGGAGTGATTAACGGGTACAAGGAACGCAGAGCCGCGAGGAGCGAAGCAGTGTAGGTATTCTATATAACAGGGTCTGCTGTTATTCTTGCGGCTCGGTTCGTGCGACTAAGACAATATCCACGCTGGGTTTGCTCTATGCCGCTGCTCGCACAGCGTCAGAGAATATAAACTTTGGTTTTGTGAGTGGTGTATGGTAGGTGCCTTCAGTGGGGCAAATGTAAGGGATAGATTACTGTCAAAATGTGGTGCGAGAGATATAGTGTTTTTGTTAGTGTACGGGACAGGTCCTGTAAAAACCTGCCGCACGTTTCGAAGAAGAAGAAGTGGCCGGGCTGGCCGCTTCGACGCCTCAGGGAAGGGTAGGAGTTAGGTTAGAGGCGCCTTGAGAAAGGCCAACTATTTTTGCTTGGAGAGGAATGGCAGGATCCAGAACAGGAGAGGGCCAGAGAGCGAAAAGAGAAGTCCAAATCAGCAGAAGATCCAGTGAAGAAGGAGGCAGGCGAAGGTGAAGTAGAGGTATCGATCCGATGGTGAGAAAACACTTTATGATTCCGCGAAGACTAGTGGACCGGTTTGCAAAATTTGTTTATTAAAACCTGCCACCGTCTCCGAGGGAATCATTTACAAAAGTTTACAGTTATCAAAAATAGTTAAAAATAGAGCCCGCCTGGGAGCGTATTAAATGACCTGACCAATCAGGGCCCGACCCGAGACCCGAGACCCTCGCCAGGCCAGGGGTAGGATTGGCGGGGTGTCGGGGAAATGTCCTGTTAATGGTCAGTGGCGTCACGTCACGAAAAAACGTCATTCAGTGGCGTAGAAACGAAGAAAAGAAGTGCTTCCACCTGCACTTCTAAGTTTCAACTCCACGAATTTTGCTTCATCGTGCCTAGTATGACGCCACAAGACCACTAATGAACGAAACATGAATTAAAATTAAGTAAATAACTACGTCCGATACAGTTAGGATTGTTTCGTTAGAAAGGTGATAATTAAATACGGCCTCCATGGTCAAGGGGCAATAATAATAATAATAATTGGATGATTTGTGTAGCGCTGATTTTGTGAAAAATCACCTCAAGGGAGCTGTACAAATATTACTTCCTATTCTTTATATAATTATGTTCACACAGATACAGAAAAACATACTTACCTGGCAGGTCGCTTCAGATGAACACAGTTTTATTAGAAAATTTAAGTATGGAGATGAAAGTTTTACATTCGCTATTTTATCCTCCTTTTATATTGATGTTTCGTTTATTAGAAGATTGGTGGCACAATTGGTGGTATTTATTGAAATATTTATAAATTTTAGGACTGGAAAATGTTATAAAATGACCTTAAAAAGCGTAAGAAGCTTCTAATAGATATTAACATTTTTTATTTATTTTCACACTTTTAGTTATTTACAGTGTTGCGGGCTGTGGACGAATTGCGTACCAATGCGTGAATTTTTAAACTTTTTCTATTCAATGACTATAGGTAAACATTAACCGGCAAGCAATTTACGGATGCAGTTTTTCAATTTATGAATACGATTATCTAAGGCTCTCGACTACGAATCCGAAGGTCACGGGTTCAAAAACCCGGCGTGCGCAAGTAAATTTTATTTAATTAATTTGTGCTGTTTCACATTTAATTCATTTAAAAATAATGTTTAGTATATTTCCGCAGGTTCCAGAGTGAAAAATACTCTCAGTATCGCGCTGGTGAAAGACCACCCTTCAGATTTGAAACGTGGAATGAAAATTGGCCGTGTTTGGTGACCAGATCTGAATAGCCAGATATTTAACCACCTTCCTCTCCCCTTCTACTTTCCTTCCCCAATACCTTCAGCCTCACAACATTCCCCAATTGGGGATGCCATAGTCTCACTTGCTCCAGACGGTTGGGAGCAGTTGGGACTTTTGTGCGGTATTCATAAAAAAAATATATTTTGGTTAAGTTTTCAATCTCGTTTGCATTAGACCAACATCGCACTTTCAAGCTTTTCCTAGGGCTTAGATTTATTTTCAAAAAAATAATAATAATAATGTTTTATTATTTTTTATGACATATTAGAAACACTAGATCTCTTAGTCAAAAACACATCCAACAAGGAACCACAAATACAACTTTAAACAAAAAAAACTTCTTATACTATGGTGCTACTTTACAACAAAATCCCACTATCCGTTGATAATTATAAATATAAAAATCAAATAAAACGCTGTATACGTTACATAGGGAGATCTGATATAGAAAATATATTAACACCAAATACAGACTAATACCGAAACCACTCAACTGCACTCGAAGCAATACAATTATTTTATTTTTTCATTAAGCACATTAATTTAATACGATGTAATTAAGTATTTTGTAAATGAAATCCTCGGCACGGGAAATCCCAGTGAGGATATCATTATTTGTTATTTAAAAAAAAAAAAAGAATATAATAAAACATTAAAAAATAGTACGAAAGTGAAAGTTTGAGAAGCTATGGCAGCGAGTTTGAAAGTGTACTGTGGATATCATAGTGTACAGAGAATAGTGTGTAGTGTATTGTGTTCTCTGTGTCGACCGCGAACCTCCCAGGGGGGCGGAGTCGCTTCTCCGCCCCGTATCTCCTGACCTACATCTGGGACGGCTGGGATTTACTGATGAGGTCGTGTATGAACTACCACCGCCATTCCGCCTAATATATAATATCCAGTAATACGTTCGCTGTACCATTGCAGGCCAACCGGCCTGTTTATTGCATGGTAGAAAGGTATAATAAAACCATTTTTTATAATTTGGTTGTGGAATAGTGATTGATTGGCTGATTTATTGGCTAGGTAGCTGGCTGGCTGACTGAATGTTTGGGTGATTGCTTATTTGACTTGTTCATTGTTCGATTGGCTGATTGATTGTTTGGCCGATCGATTGATTGATTGCTGGGCTCACTGATTGATTGGTTGATTAATTGTTTTACTGATTGTTTGGTAGACTGATTGATTGGCTGATTAATTAATTAGATAAGTTGAATTAATGGCTGATTAATTGATTGGATGATTGATTGATTGGTTGATTTATTGATTGGATGATTGATTTATTTGCTGATTTATTGATTAGCTGATTGATTGATTGATGGTTTTGCTATTTGCTTGATTGAATGATTGATTGGATGATTTCATTATTTTTATGGCTGATTAGATTGATTGGCTCAATGATTGTTTGGCTAATTAATTGATTGATAACTTGATTGATAGACTGACTGGTTATTTGACAAGATAATTGATTGGATGATTGTCTGATTGATTGTTTGTTTGATTGATTGATTGTTTTATTGATTGATCGATTGATTGATTTACTGATTTATTGGTAGGTTAATTGGTTGGAAAATTTGATTGATGTGGTGAGTGGATTGATTTGCTGATTTATTGATTGATTTATGGATTAATGGATTGAGATCGACAAGCCGATTTAAGCACAATTAATTCGACTAGGAAATGGCTTAGATACTTTATCATCTGAAGCGGTTGTAAGGAGGAAAAAGTAACATAAGAATATACACCGGTTTCTTACAATTTTCTAAGGAATATATAGAATGCTCAATATTATAGTATTCTATATATTTCTGATGAAGAAAGCACCGCTTTCGAAACATGTAGATATCTGTGTATATTAATAAAGTGGTGAATACAAATTATATTTCTATAAATTTATTAATTAATAATGACTCCACAAAGTAAATACCAATCTTTTGAAGAAATTATAATAAGAATTACTTTCTCTACACCACTGTTTTAATATATAAATATCAACATGTTTCGAAAGCGACGCTTTCCTAATCAGGATTTTTTTTTAAATATGAATACCACACAAGAGTCCCAACTGCTCCCAACCGTCTGGAACCAGTGAGACAATGGCATCCCCAATTGGGATATGTTGTGAGGCTGAAGGTATTGGGGAGGGGAAAGAGAAGGGGAGAGTAAGGTAGGGAAATACCTGTCTATTCAGATCTGGTCACCAAACACGGATAAAAGCCATTTTAAGCAACATTTCATTTCTGAATGGTGGTCTTTCACCAGGGCGATACTGAGAGTATCTTCTACTCTGGAACGTGCGCAAATATACTAAATATTATTTTTAAAATGAATTAATTGTGAAACAGCACAATTAATTAAAAAAAAATACTCGCGCACGCCGGGATTTGAACTCGCGACCTTCGGATTCGTAGTCGGGAGCCTTTTTCCTCGACCATGGAGGCCGTCAAATAATAATAATAATAATAATAATAAATGTTTATTCCGGTATGTGGGGAGGTTAGTGCAGTCCCACACATTCCATATAAAATATACATGCAATAGTTATAGAAAAATATATATATACAAAATATGTACAAGAGTTTAAAAAAATAAAATAATTATAAGACAGTAGTATGGTAATACATCACAAATAAAACAAAAATTAAAATAAAATAAAAAGAATTTAACTAAATAAGTATGTGAAAATAAATCCTTTATGGTGCTGCGGCATTTATATTATGAGGGGCCAATATATTTCTCCAGTATGCGTCGATGCTGGAGGCTGGACTGAGGCGGGCCTTCATGATGAGGATATTCCTGGAGCTGTTTGTTCTTTCCCTCATTCCAGCCACCCTGGATCTTATAAGGGCTGCAAAATTATATAATTATATTTTTTAGGATACACAGAATACAAAAAAAATAATGATAAGTGTAGATAAATTACAAACACGTTTGTCATGTTTACATAATATTGAAAAAGTATTAAATTTCTAGTAAATGTAAGAACCGTGATATAGATTCATTTATGTACCTTACCTACTAAAAGTTAAAAATATGTATTTTAGAATTTTCGAATTTGATCCGATATTATTTTTGTTTTTATTAAAAAGTATACAATACATTATGCATTATATTCCTAAGAGTTAAGATACTCATTATGGGATCACATGCAGAACCTGAAGTACAGTTTTTAGAAAGAAACATACTTACTATTTAAAATACATAATTAATATTCACAGTATATTAACTACATTTACTAACTCATAATTTGCATTTGTAATAAATACATATGACCTGTACATTATATAGTTATACTTATTACACATCACAGCATTAATCCTTAAGGTACTCCTTCAAATAATAGAGTTTAAGCATCTTACTTTGAGACTTTTCACATTGACTTGCATTTTTAATATTGTTGGATAATTTTTTTGTATTGTGTATAAGCTATATATTCTAAAGATTTTAGACCTTATTTTGGTGAATGCAGTTTGTTGTGGTTTCTTGTGTTGTGTTGGTGTACGTCGTGGTTGTAATTGAGTGTGGTGTTAGTATGTGCCGAGTGTTGAATTACATGCAAGACAGTATTTGTAATTTTACAGATGGGAATGGTGTTAAATGGAAGCATTTGGGAGTTTCTGTAGATGTCTTTGACGTGTGTGATATATTTTTTCATAATTGATTTGAGTTTTAGAATTAGAGTTTTATATACAGGTACGTACTTCTTACTCACATCACAGCCGAAATTATATGATTTATATCATTATTATCGTAAAGGTATAATTTTACGAGATGTTTTTTGTCTCCACATTATTTAAAATGCGTGATTTTTTTTATTCCATAAAACTAAATTTTACATATTTTTATCTAGGCAAGTGACGATAAATGTTGTTGAATCACTGGTAATAACACGGGTAGTCTTGTTTAATTTTTTTTTAAATAATTGATGCATTTTTTGTTACAAACAAACAGCCTTTAATACAAATATATATACAAAAGATGTTTAACAGAAGGTAAACCAATAAAGTTTCTCGCGCTAACAGTGGTTAAATACGGTTGATTTATTTATGAAGCTAAGATGATAAAGAAAAAAAAAGAAAGAAGGGGGGATAGAAAAAGGAAGATAGGATCGGAACAGGAGATACTCTCGATACATTTTATACTCGTGCATCAATTTGCGGTCGTTCGTATTACTTTGGTTCGATATTTTGAAAGGGTGAAGAATGTAGATATTGTGAAATTGTGCGTTATATTGCGCGCAAATACGGGGAATTGGATAATTTAACCTAAGATTGGTCCCGCTTGCTGGCAAATGAAAACAATCGGATTGTCAGACTGGTCTTGACGTTATGTGAATGTTTATAATTATATAAACAAGCAAATTATTCAATTATACATTACCTCTCCACTCTATTGTTTTGTTCGCAACACAACGTACATGCATGCAATAGACCTACTGCCTTCAGTAGATGCGAATCTTGCGTGATGTAAATCGTGTATTTTCAATATATTACCCCATAAAGCAATCACGTATAATGTTTACAATATCTACCGCCCGACAAGTTTATTGAAAAAAAGGGTATCGCGTGAATTAAATGTGTTAACCATGATTTCATAGTCTGAAAATGACACTATGAAAATTTAACCACAGAGCAAATAATACATAGAGGTGGCCTTGCATGCAAGAGGAACAAACCAATGTAAGAGGGGCGGGAGGGCGTGCGTCCAATTTAGGTAAAATAACAACAGAATAAAAAGGTTCAACTTGTTTGCAAAAGCCGATTTTTTTTCTAGAGTAATTAGTTTGACCCTTTTTATAAATGTTTTTAATTTACTTACCGCAATCAAAATCACGCGAAACAAACGTGGACGACAGTGAAATAATCTGGTGTCAAAATGGGTGTCACGGGAACTTTGCCTCCGGCCGTCGGCATCGTAATTAGAACAAGTCTATTATTTCTGACGTCTGTGATTTTAACCAAATTCATGGAAAGGTGGGAGCCGACAGATAGATATTCGACAAATTTTAAAATCTTTATTAAAATGAATGTTGTTATTATATTCTATTTATTTTCTACTAGTTGATGTGTAATCGGCCTATAAAGTTTTGAAATTGTGAATTATTGCTTCTCAATTGGGTGCCATAACTGATTTGACAGTGAAAGTAATGCCTTGTGACGACTATTACTATATCTAAACAAAGAAATAATGAAACAATAATTTGAAAACTTTATTTCATTCCAAACATTTATTTCTTCAAAATATACCTAAATAATAAAGATCTTAAGCAGATACCTATTTTTTTTCCGTTTTGAAATTATTTTACACAAACACACATTCTTCTTTTGTATATGTAAACTGTGGCTAACCAGAGTGATTGGCCAACCGCAATACAACATGGCGGGTTCAATGTTTTACATACTAATTTTAAGACGTTATAGCAACAGTTTTACACATTGGATTTCATTCAACCTACTCTCTAAACCTTCCCTATTAAGAACAATCCGTTCTCTTTTTATATTTAATGATATATATAAAATAATTTAGTTTAATATAAGATAATAATCTTAAAACCTACCTCAAGAATACCTGGGTTCATCAAACAAAGCAAATATTCCAATTACTTAATTAGTTTTGCCGTGGTTCAGATTTCATTCAACCGCAAACTACTTTGTTCCTCGTCGTTTTGGTCTATCTCCCACATTCCTACAATTCCGCTCTCCCATAGTTTACCGCTAGTCAGAGAACTTATTTTTTCTTCTTTTCTCTTCAACTATTGTTCTTTGCTTTCTGCTATTTTTTCTCCTTCCTGTTATCTTCTTTTGTTAAGGCCACATTTCTGTATCAACACAATGGCCAACGGTTTTCAATCAATGCCAAAATCACTCAACGTAATTAATGATTT
>JAHDVE020003681.1:0-24562 GCA_022606495.2 Halesus radiatus | reverse complement strand
AAGACCTTGAATGTAATTTAAAATTACTCGAATTGGGAACAAAATAATGATCCATTTTGTAATAAAATAGGATTTTTAATAAAGACTCGTTGAGTCCCCATAAAGCTTCCTAAATTATAAAAAAATTGCTGCACCACACATAGACTACTGTTCTAGTGTTCTCTATCTATGTAATGCAGGTAGCTTAAAAAACTCCAAATAATTCAGAATGGAGCAATGAGACAAATTTTAAAGTATAGGAAATATAAATAAATACAGAAAATGCCAAAGGAATTAGATACAATGATTGTTAAATCCTTGACTCTGTGCAGAAACGAGTGATCTGTTTGATAGTTTCCCCTATCTTAACAAACGGATTGCAATCTCCAGAGCACATCTTTAGAGCAAAGTTAGCCTCTCAGAAGCCGGGCGTAATGTACAGAGCCCGCAGATACTTTAATAGTACAGAACTGCTGACTATAAATTGCAACTGCGCCACACTTTGGAATTTGGGAGCCATTTCTGGTCGGAAGCACCAAAATATTATATTACATGGATTGCAATCTTTGGAGTACAGACGTCAGGTAGGAATGCTGTCCTTGTTCTAGCGGCATTTCAATAGCAGATGCTCTGATGAATTAGCCTCATTGATCCCTTCGGCACCGGTGCGTACTCGGGAAACACGCCAAACGCGCGCCAAATATGACGGTTGCCAAATATACACGGGTGACATTTATCACATGTCAACAGGTCATTTCGACGACTTGTTCTTGATTTCAACAGCCCGGCTGTGGAACGACTTGCTGGCCCCTGTGGCCTCCATCCTACAAAATGGGTCTCTTCAAGATCCATGTTCACTCCCTCCTATTCTCAAAAAGACCTTCTTCAAAGATGACGTAGGCCTCGAGGGAAATTATTTTCATCAGGGCCTCCTGTGTGGAGTTAAAAAATCTTAAATAAACGTTTAATTTTTTTAAATTTCTTCAAAAGATTGGTATTCACTTTGTGGCGTCATTATCAAAAAAATAATTAAACATTACTTTATACTATACATATCGAAGTGTTAATAGTCAATTAAATATAAGTAAGAATCTTTTTTTAATCGGTGCCCTTGAATTTATTTTTATATTAATGTTAATCATAAAAATGATTTCTTTTTTAAATTTCTAATATAAACTTGTTATTCAATATTTTATAATTTTTTTTTTTTTAAACTTTTGATTAATTGCTTACCTAATTTAATCACTTTTTGTTTATGTTTATAATTTATCTATTTTTGTGTTATTGTGTTCATGTTGATCATTTGTCTACATTATTATTCTTTTTTTTTTTTTAATCATTGAAGAAAATAATATTCACATAACCTAAATGAAAGATGAAACCGGACAAAAGGACAAAAACTAAAAATATTTCAGTCGCATCTGGGAGTCGAACCCGGGTCCTCTGCCTATCCGGGGCAACGCTCAACCGACTTAGCTAATGAGACAAGTTCAATTTGTGTCATCTTCATCGATATCATATCTCAAATTCAAGATTTGTGAATATTATCTTAAATGAAAAATTATATTATTTTATTATTATCAAAATGAAAAATTATATAAGTTTATATTAGACCACATAAAGTGATAATACTGTAAATGTGATAAATAAAACAAAATAAGGTAGAACAACATATGGAACTGGTTGTGCAAGGATGAAAGCAGACGGTATTCAGTGGGAATGTGATCAACGAGGCGTATGTGAGTCAAATCACGCAGGACTCCATAACAAAGATTGGAATCATGTAAAAACCCCGATGTAAGTATTGTTGAATCAATTTCTAATTATTAATTTTTTTTTTTGAGATTTAAAAACCTCATTTTAATATTTAATCATTGTTGAAAATATTATTAACATAACCCAAATGAAACATGAAAATAAAACGATTTCAGTTGCATCCGGGAATCGAGCCCAGGGCCTCTGCTAATCCTGGGCAATCGCTTAACCATCTTAGCTAATGAGACCAGTTCAATTTATGTCATATTCATCGATATCATATCTCAAATTCAAGATTTGTTAATATTATCAATATAATAGACAGTATCTGAGACACTGTCTAGTTTGCAATTGTGTTTCTTGGGAACTTTTAATCATTATAAAGATAGTTTCCAATAATATGTTATCAAAAATGGAGAATAATATTATCGCCCTGGTGAAAGACCACTATTCTGAATCAAAACGTTGCTTGAAATGGTTTTCAATCTTCCTCTTCCATTTCCTTCCCTTTTCTAATCACTTCAGCCTCACAAAATATTATTAGATTTTTTTTGCTTTTGAATACCGCACACGACCTTCCTGCGAACTGCGACCCGATAGAAACCTCAATCGGGGTATATTGTGAGGCTAAATGGTATATGGAGGGAAGTACCTGGCTAATCAGATCTGGTCATTTTAAACAACGTCTCGATGTGAATGTTGGTCTTTCACCAGGGCGATACTGAGAGAATCTACCACTCTGGAACGTAACATAATTATATTATATATGCATTTAATATGAAATAATAAAAAATATTTTATAAATAAAATTTATTTTTTCACGTCTGGATTCGAACTTGCGACCTCCGGATTCGTAGTCCAGGATCGTACCTCTTGACAACGGAGGCCGTAACTTAATAATTAATGTACATTAACAAATGTTTATTTTATATTTCAGTTATTTTTTTTTAATTGCACTCTCTAGGTACCAGAAGAAATATTGCAATTTTTTCACGATTTTTTCGAAACTATAATTATCCACTTTTGATTTCATTGACCTCAGATATTAATCTCTTTGAATTTAAAACTTACATTTCGTTCCGAAATATTTAAGTACTTTTGATAAATGGTTTTGGCAAACACTTTTTTCTTTGCCAACGTTTTATCCAGGGGCGTAGCGATAAACTCCCCGGGCGACGAGGAATTATAAAAATCTGGTCAGAAACACATAAAACTGTCGTATTTTTTTCGTTAAGGTGCTTTACCATCCATTGAAGGGATAAATAGACAGAATGTGGTGGGCGTGTACATTTCTCATTACTTTTCTTGAAAATGATCAAACTTTAACAAACATCGAAATTGTTTCGTAAACAATTGGCCTGCCTGAGGCCTAGGGTCTAAAAGGTTTTATGCTAGTTTAATCCGTTCAGACCTGAGCCGTAGAATTTTATAGAAATTTTTCGTGTTTTTTTTTTTCAATACTTTAGATAAAATTGACACTTTTATTTTAAAGAACATTGGGTCTATAAAGGTGTTTCACTTAAAATGACAAATCATACACTGTATAAAAATGCAATATTTTAGAAAGAGAAAAAATTGTACACAGTAACTAAGAAAAACACAAGTAAAGTTAATGAACCCGTTCAGATTATTTAAGTCCTATAACAGCTGTGTATTGCCTCAATCTTATTGACACGACATCTCATATTAAATGTTGTATAAAGTATAAATTTTCATTTATACTGGTCCCGTACAGCTGGCCAAGTTGCCCAGGCGATCGCTGAGGCACTGCTTGTATTTATACATCGTGCCCGAGAATTAAGTAATTACCTGTCAAAAAGTTAGCAAACACCACTAATTAATTCAAGAGTTAATCCACTTGTTTTGCTTCAACAGGTAATATTGTAGCTTGAACTATATTTCATTATTATTTCTATGCCCAGAATATATATATATATATATTTTTTTTTTAATTTAACATCTATATTATATCATGCCAATTCCTAATTGGATCCTTCTCGAACGTAGCTTGGAACAATTGCACTCATTTTGATGCATAGATCAATCTTGACTCTGTTCAGATTAGGGCGGTCCGATTGATAGATTCGCCTATCTTAATAAACGGACTGCAATCTTTGGAGAACAGACGTCAGGTGGGAATGCTGTCCTTGTTTTACCGGTATTTTAATGGAAGACGCTGGAACTAGCGCCATTGATCTCTTCGACACCGATACATTGTCGGAAACACGCCAAACGTTGACATTTACCACATGAGAACGGGTCATTTCTACGACTCGTTATTGTGTTCAACAGCTTTGCTGTCGAATGATCCGCTGGTCTCTGTGTTTCCTCCATCCTACAACATGGGTCTCTTCAAGGCCCAAGTTCTAATTATTCTAATTATTTCCCCCAGGGCCTCCTATGTCTAGTTCCTGAAAAAAAAACACCTAATAATTTAGTATTTTATAATAATAAAATGAAAATTTCGTATTATTACTCAAAAGGAAATTTAACAGAATTACTAGGAGAAAGATATTTTTAGGTCAAATAATCGCGTCCGTCATGGGTTTCTCCTCAATATTAGGTTAGCAGACGGATATATTCGTAAACAGAGATCCCTTACCTACATTCTGATATTTGTTTCATTCTGATGACGGATAGGTTATTTCCTCACCTCTGGAGGTGACCTTTTAGGAGGTCTGTCAGGTACTTGTACATATGCAAAAGTTGGCAGATGATTTTTTTTTATCATGATTAATTAACCGTGAACATTTGCCGTTAGTTTTAGTTAGGTGACAAGTTGTTTATATTCTTCCAAAAAATTACATTGGAAGTTATCTTCCAGGGTTCCTCCTGAATAGAATTCCTGGGAGAATTTGTATTTTTTACTAACCATTTTGGTGTTTTATTGCCCAGTGCTCATTTAGTGGAGAAAACGTATGTATTAGATTATTTGACGGTTAATCTTCATCGGGACAGTATATTATTTAGTCCCGATGAAGATTCAGCAGAATAGAAACTAGTTGACATGTATACAAAATAAAGTGGATTCATACAAAGTATATTTCTTTTAATTTAAAATGAGATATGCCGACTGTCGCTGAATTACCATCAAACTGCAAGAAATGTCAAAGTGGCTTTACGATGAAAGCTTTGCGTTTTAGACGGCTTCCATTGTCGATGGGTAAGGCTCTCGACTACGAATCCGCAGGTCGCGGGTTCGAATCCCGGCGTGCGCAAGTAAATTTAATTTAATTTATTGTGCTGTTTCACAATTAATTAATATAAAAATAATATATAGTATATTTGCGCACGTTCCAGAGTGGAAGATACTTTCAGTGTCGCCCTGGTGAAAGACCACCATTCAGAATTGAAACGTTGCTTTAAATGGCTTTAGCCGTGTTTGGTGACCAGATCTGAATAGCTAGGTATTTCCCCACCTTCCTCCTACCCTTCTACTTCCCCTCTCCAATAATTTCAGCCTCACAAAATTCCCCAATTGGCGATGGCATAGTCTCACAGGCTCCAGATGGTTGAGAGCAGTTGAGACTCATTACAGGTATTAATGCAAAAAAAAAAGTGTAGTTAGAAAAAAATCGGGGCATCGCTGTACCCAGATACGAACAGCATTATTATGGGTGAACAATGTTAGCGACACGCGTGCAGTTGTAATAATGGTTCATGGCCTCTTTCCCTTTGTTTTTATTATCTATTGGCTGAAGGTTATTTATTTTCAGATAAATCTTTAAAACATTATCTTCCATCTCCCTTGTTTCTATTATCTATGCTTGCAACTAGGACAAAATGATTTTGTAGCTTGAAGTTTGAACCTTCCCCAGTGTACATTTTAGTATAAATATTACGCACTGGCAATTTTTGCCGTTCGGCCGGTTAATCCTGTCTTCTGATGGACCCCTCAGCCATGTCTTAGTTTTTTAGAAATTTCAAAATATCTTATGTGAAGTACAAAAAAAAATCAAAACAAAAATTCGTAATGTTTGATTTTGATTCCATTTGAGATCAATCACACACAGTTATGTCTTCAAACATCGTCTGCAGCATTTGACAACCTCAATGATTGAAGACGCGGGTTTAAATCCTGGAATGCGAAAATAAATTTGATTTTTCTACCTAAATACGTGTTATTTTACAATTTAAATAATATTTTTTTTTTTATATTATAAATTACATTTACTGCAGTTCTATTCCTCACTGCAACACAACAGAGTTGGTATCAGAACTCCAATGTGAATTGCTAACCTCGCTTCTCTAGACAACTTTCTTCCTAATCTAAAGCCTCTTTCACATGGAGGGATTTCAATGCTGCTATTTAAATAATAACGCTTAACGCTTCGTGTGACAAAGTAAGTCGCTGCGAGTAGCTCAATTAGCAGCTTTTAAATATTCGCGAGATTTGATTAGAGCATGTTCAATTCTGATCATGATGAACGCGCAATTTTGACAAACACCTGACCTAGTTGTCAGACAAGGTGACGCTAGTTGCTAGTTGTTGAGTATTTTTGCTTTGTTTCATGCATTCTTCGACATGTAGGAAATTTCAATCGCTACTATTTTCGCAGTTTCATTAGCCCTAGTCTAGTAGCGGATATATAGATGCCGAACACTTATCGCGGCAACTGTGACCGGATAAATCAACACACGTATTTATTAACATAGATCTACATAACTACGAAAACTCTATTTAAAAGTGTTATTTTTTTTTAATTCATCGTCGTTAATTTCATTTGAAAACATACAAAGAAAAATAACGGCAATTTATCCTTCTGAATACAGTGCCAAAAGTGGACTTTAAAAACTCCGTGGCGTTGTGTTACTTTGTGAGGTTAAGTTTGGCGTAATCATAATCATGAATAACAATAATTGCAAATGACAACAAAAGTGAACTAAAATAATACTACCAATATTACATTGTATGATACGTCATTTAAATTTACATTCTCATATATGTACTATACAAAATAAATGAATAAATAAATATATAAATAAGTAATAAATGAATAAGTAAATAAATAAATATATAAATAAGTAATAAATAAATAAGTCAATAAATAAATATATAAATAAGTAATAAATAAATAAGTAAATAAATAAATATGTAAATAAGTAATAAATAAATAAACGAATAAATAAATAATTAAATAATACAATTTTTTTAAATTATTTTTTTGTTTGTTTTTAAAACAAATTAAAAAATATATATTTATTAGGTGATGTTGAGATTTTAGCGCTAGTTTTTTCGTTCTTTTAATGATTTTACATCACTTTTAAAAAGAGTGCCAATTCACACATGTTTTGAATTACCCCTTGGAACCCGCGGCAACATAGCAGCGTTGAAATAGCTTCATGTAATGGAGACTTTAGCCACAGAATTAGCCAGTTTTAAGCCACTAATACGAAACTCAATTAAAATAAACTACCGATCGTCTCGCATTAATCTTCGTTTCAATAAACTGCAGCAATTGCAACACGTTGGAAAATGCATCTTCGTCACAATGAATAATTGTGATTACCGAATGCATTTCAATCAATATTATGAAAGCGCATTAAATGTAAGTGCATTTAAGGCCGACACGGTGAATCAAAGTATGCCTATATAATGCTCTCACTATCGCCTTTGGGAGATATTGCAATACATGTTAATAGTATGTTGTTTTGAAGTTCATATTATATGGGACCGGTCATTCTATTTCAGCAATATTTATTAAGATGAACAGGTAATTCAACACACACATGAATCAGCACACCTTTTAAACCTGATATAAAGACATTAAGTAAAAGAAAAAAATCACCCATAAACCCAATATAGATTAATTCGTTTTATATGTAATGAAAAAAAAATACGTAAGACAGGTTAGGTTAGATGGTTAACGGATAAATCAACAAACGCATGAATCGGCACACTTTTTTTAATGAGATGTAAAGTCTTTAAAAGTAAGAAAGAAAAAACAAAGAAACATCGCCACACCCACATTCCTCTTTATATAAAAGAAGATCGATTATGACTGGATTCTAACAAGAATTAGAAGTTCCTCATTGTAATATTTAATCATTGAAGAAAATAATATTAAACCTAAATGAAAGATGAAACCGGACAGGACAGAAACTAAAAATATTTCAGTCGCATCTGGGACTGAAATATTTTTAGTTTCTATCCTTCTGTCCGGTTTCATCTTTCATTTAGGTTTGTTAATATTATTTTCTTCAATGATTAAATATTACAATTATTTTTTTAAATCTCAATAAAAATAATTAATAATTAAAAATTGAATTCTTTAGACTTTTATAAAAAAGTCAATAGATGTCTCATATAAATAAAAAGTCGGATGTAAATCCGAGAAACTGTTTAAGTTTGCAATTGAGTTCGGGTAAAACTTTGTAAACATCATAAAAATAGCTGCCAATAATATGAGATTAAAAATGGAAAATAATATTCACAAATCTTGAAAACGATGAAGATGACACAAATTGAACTTGTCTCATTAGCTAAGTCGGTTGAGCGTTGCCCCAGATAGGCAGAGGACCTGGGTTCGAGTCCCAGATGCGACTGAAATATTTTTAGTTTCTGTCCTTTTGTCCGGTTTCATGTTTTATTTAGGTTATGTTAATATTATTTTCTTCAATGATTAAATATTAGAAGTTCCACTTTTTTTTTCTTTTATTTCATGGTGTACATCAATTTATCTTTTTTTTAATACAAGTTGACATTATATCATATATATTATTGTCTACCAGTTGTGGGGGGGCGTTTTTAAAAAAGTTAGATTTTATTTTTAGTACAGTGGAAGACTAAAACATAGGCTCCCAAACTTTTTTCCCCGTCGACCCCTTTGCCGTTCTTTTAATTTTCCGTGGATCCCCCAGCCTCTCTATAACAGCCCTTGAGGTGATTTTTCACAAAAACGGCGCTATACAAATCATCCAATTATTTTATTATTTGGTATAATACTGAATAAGTGGTATTTATTCACTGCACGATGCATTGCTGCTAGGATGAATATTAGTAAAAACTTGCACATGAACGTGCCTGCGTAGACGCGATTCGATAAGTGCTCAGTAGGCTTGTCTTCTACTACGTGTCGCTTACTACGGTGCTTCACTATGCGTTATTTTTTTTTTATATGAATCCCGCACAAGAGTCCCAACTGCTCCCAACCGTCTGGAGCCAGTGAGACTATGTCATCCCCAATTGGGGAATGTTGTGAGGCTGAAGGTATTGGGGAGGGGAAGGAGAAGGGGAAGAGGAAGAGGAAGGTAGGGAAATACCTGGCTATTCAGATCTGGAAACCAAACACGGCTAAAAGCCATTTCAAGTAACGTTTCAATTCTGAATGGTGGTCTTTCACCAGGGCGATTCTGAGAGTATCTTCCACTCATGCGTGCAGTATAAATGAACTCAGACCCTTTTTATTCGCCCTGCCATGGACCCTCTGCAATCTATGTGAACCCCTAGGGGTAACCTATGCGATAAACTAACATATTAGTGTTGTACCAGTAAGGCAGATCTGGGTTTGACTCCCAGTTGCGACATTTCCCATTTTTCATTGTTTTTTTTTCCTGTTTCATATTTGACTGAGATTCGTTTATTTAATTATTATTTATTTATTTTTCATGGTCCCTACGAAACAATTGTACAATAATATATTACGTAGATTAATATACACTACAATAAATTGAAAAATGATAAAAAAAATATGACATGGACCCCCTGCAAATCTCTATGGATCCCCATGGGTCCGTACGGACCACTCTGGGAACCTATGCTGTAAAAGAACGAAAATGAAGTAGAATGTTCTAAGCCGAAGGTTCGTGAAAAAAATGCTCGTAAAAATTTATCTACATTATTGACCTTGTTCAAATGATGAGTAACAGATACATTCATCTGCGGAGTACAGGAGTGCGTGATGGTGAAATTTCAACATTCTATTGGCATTCAGTAGCCTTTCTATATTCGTATAATAAATATATGTAACAGCCTACAATAAATTATATATTTTCACGACTTTTCATGCGTTCATCTTCCACGTAGTTTTTTACCGCCGCCAAATGACGTTACGTAAAACCTTGTTACAAGCATTTTTAAAATACATATCACTGCTAAAATTACGCAAAGACTCAAAATCTTATTATTTTTTTTTGTATGTAATTAAGTATAGGTTTTCAGTTTTATTTTATTTCTATTAGAAAAAAACAGGACATGCTTGATCTACTTTAGCAATTCACGATGTTAGATGGATTGCATATTTTTGTTTTGCTTCCTATTTGTAATTTGATACGGTTATTACAAAAATCCCAGAACTCGTGCATTATTTAAAAAAAAAATTGAAACTGGTTTCAAGAAATTTCATGTCTTATTCGGTAGAGAAATGGACATTGCTACGTACGTTCTTTCTCACATTTTTTAAAATTCACGTGCCTGTCTCCCCAGATTGTACTTTCTGTGGTCTAGAAGTAGACGGCCTCCATGGGCGAGGGGTGAGGCTCTCGACTACGAATCCGAAGGTCGCGGGTTCAAATCCCGGCGTGCGCAAGTAATTTATATTTAATTAATTTGTGTTGTTTCACAATTAATTCATTTCAAAATAATATATAGTATATTTGCGCACGTTCCAGAGTGGAAGATACTCTCAGTATCGCCCTGGTGAAAGACCACCATTCAGAATTGAAACGTTGCTTGAAATGGCTTTTAGCCATGTTTGGTGACCAGATCTGAATAGCCAGGTATTTCCCCTTTCCCCCACCTTCCTCTCCCCTTTTTCTACCCCTCCCCAATACCTTCAGCCTCACAACATTCCCCAATTGGGAATGCCATAGTCTCACTGACTCCGGACGGTTGGGAGCAGTTTGGGACTCTTGTGCGGTATTCATATAAAAAAGGAAAATTAAATCACATATTTGTTGGTTGTCATTATCAAGTATTATTTAAAATTGCCTCCCCTCCGTTTATCATCTCATCTCTTCTAAGTCTGAGCTCGACTCCAATCTTTCATATAATTTTAAATAACATGAATAAATAAATTCGCCTTCCCTCTCTCCGTAATTTGAAATGATGGCCAATACTAGTCTTTTATGAATTATTTACTAGTCTCAACTGAATACGTGAAGCTCAGTCCATTCGAACTACGTAGAACATAAATTAAATTTTTTCATAGAATGCAAATAATTTGTGTTACTGAGACTATGGCATTCCCAATTGGGGAATGTTGTGAGGCTGAAGGCATTGGGGAGGAGAAGGAGAAGGGTAAGATGAAGGTGTGGAAATACCTGGCTATTCAGATCTGGTCACCAAACACGGCTAAAAGCCATTTCAGCAACGTTTCAATTCTGAATGGTGGTCTTTCACCAGGGCGGTAATGAGAGTATCTTCCACACTGACGTATCTATTAAATAAAATAAATTTACCATCTCCTTTGAAGTTTTGTCTCTATCTTTTTTTATATATTTCTCCATTACAGTTCATGTAAGCATATATTGAGCATATGCGCACTCTATGTATTTTGTTTAGTTTTAAATTTTAAAACTGAACGAAACCGGTTGGTGATGATTTAAAAATAAATTAGCGGGAATGGGTACGGCCGCCCCGTTAACCAATAATTGGATACCCAACGCCTCTGTCATAGGTCACCCCAAGTGGTTCGCTACGGCTGGCGACTTAGCAGGGGTGTCCGGCTTCATGGGGTGACGGTTTTCCAGGTTTTCGGTTGCGTTTGCATACCAGCTGCTTAGTGAGATGGATCAGAAAAGGTTGGTTGAAAGATACCCCTCGACCATTCCAGCCGAAATCTTTCGATTTTGCATCACAGCGTTAAGGATGGATCAATACGTTCTTATCACTCCTAGATACACTGACCCCCAAATTCTTACGCACTCCTCATACCTTCTTTTCTTTTCCGGTACTTTGATTCTTTGCTTTCCTTAAAAATACCCTCAACACTGCATCCCTAAAATTGACATAGACCCTGAGGAAAATTATTTTTCTTAGGACCTCCTGTGTGTAAATGTTAGATCTAAGCAATAATTTTACTCGAATAAAAATGTAAAAAAAATTATAATACTTTCTTACAATCAAACCGCGTTATAGGAGATAACCCTAACAACACACATTTAGTGATATTTATATTGGTGCAAATTTGTGGCATGCAGTAAAAAAAGTTACAAATCTTTACGTACCCCAAGGAAAGCGAATCATAAAATAAAAAATTTAAAAATTTAAAATATCTCAGCAAAATGTATTTTTTTAATGAATTTATTAAGGAGCTTGTAAGCACATTTATTCAATTGACCACAATAATCAGTGGAGGATAATAATGCAGGATTAATACCCCAAATTGAATAAAATACTTCTCATCCGTACTAGATATTTAAAATTTAAAAAATATATATCATTCAGTTTTGGTGGGTATTATGGCCTCAAAACTAAATTATGTAATGAATGAAACAGGCAGCGCAGCCGTTCCTCTTAAAGCGAATCGCGTCCACGCAGGCACGTTCATGTGCAAGTTTTTACAATTTTTCATACTAGCAGCAATGCATCGCGCAGTGAATAAATACCACTTGTTCAGATTGTACCAAAATTTTCGACAGACAGGCTGGGAGAAGAGGTCCACGGAAAATCAAAAGAACGGCACAGGACATTCGGATCTTTTCACTAAACATGGCTAAAGCCATTTCAAGCAATGTTTCGATTCCGAATGGTGGTCTTTCGCCAGAGTGATACTGAGAGTATATCCCACTCTGGAAAGTGCCGCAAATATAGCTTATTAAGAAACAACATACATTAATTAAATGAATATAGCGCCGTTTAGCAAATAAATCACCCAGAGAGCGCTTTTGTTGAAGGTCAGAGGAGGGCGTCAATACAACCGACAGACTTCTTATTAATATGATGTATGAATGTGAATGAATGAATACAAGTGTATGTTTAACACGTAGTCTTATCTGTACTAGGTCAGCGACTAATCGTGATAAATTCATATTACGGAATTTAAACGAACTATGTTAAACGAATACCATCAATAAATCAGTTTACCTCTAGAAATATTATCTATATCTAAAATGATATGATAGAATAGGTGCTTATTAAATGTAATTGGTAATAAATTGATATGTTTATAATAAAAATAAACATCATTAAAGGGACGGATTTTTTTCTTCTTATTTTAACAGAGAGAAAAACATTCCCAGGTGTGAATTCTATTACTCTCATCATTATAACATTTAAGGTGGTGCGATGCGAAGATATGCAAAATCGTGTATTTTACAGTAACTCCAGATAAGAGGTCCGAGGGAAAAAAATTCCCTTAAGGCCTATGTAATCTTTGGGGATACTGTGTGGAGGGTCTTCTACAGGATAGGAAGGAGTGAACCTGTGTCTTGAAGAGACCCATGTTGTAGGAGGGAGGAAATACAGAAGCCGGCAGATTATTCCACAGTCGAGCTGTTGAACACAAAAACGAGTTGTAGAAGCGACCCGTTCTCATGTTAAAAATGTCAACCGTGTACAAATGTTGCGCGCGTTTGTAGGGTTTCCCGACTGTAGATCGGTGCCGAAGGGAACAATGACGCTAGTTCCTAAAATCATCTTCCATTAAAATACCGGTAGAACAAGAACAGCATTCCCACCTGACGTCTGTGTTCCAAAGATTGCAGTCCGTTTGTTAAGATAGACGAATCTATCAAACGGACTGCCCGTTTTTGCACAGAGTCGAGGGTTTTTTCAGGTGTTTTGAGGCTACCGACCAGTGGTGGCTGCCAAATTCTACAGCGGGGCGCACTTGCCATTTGTACAGGGTCAGCATTTGTGTAATATTAAAACAATAATGCCACCATTACTGTAAGCATAATACTTGTCTCGAACTAGAATTCCTCTCCTTCCATCTCCAACCTCAGCCGCTCTACTCCCATCACCGACCCCCTCTGTCCCCGCCCAAATTCTGTCTTATACTCTCCATTACCTTAATAAACGGACTTAAATATAAGATTGCCATCAGCAAGTACTGCTAGCACATAAAACACAGTTTACAATTTTATGAAATAAAAATAAATAAAAGCCCCACAGTAGCAATAGGCAGCCCGCTCACTGGCTAAATAAGATTATCTCTACATTTATGCACCTCTAACCACAGTTGACACAGGAAGAAGGAGAAATGTTCCCTGGCACTGTACACAAAATTTTACAAAAGGATATAAATGTAAAAACAGATTAAAATACCCCTTAACAAATCTAACCACATCTAACTTGCTTCTATTTTAGTTGAGGTCTAGTTTTTTTAACTACGCTGGAATATGCATCGCCTGTCTGGAATCCAAAATACATGCTATACTGGTATGTCGATAGTACAGAACGAATACAGAATAAATT
Source organism: Halesus radiatus (assembly GCA_022606495.2). Taxonomy (NCBI): domain Eukaryota; kingdom Metazoa; phylum Arthropoda; class Insecta; order Trichoptera; family Limnephilidae; genus Halesus; species Halesus radiatus. Next base: position 10,470 of record JAHDVE020003681.1, on the reverse strand, counting down.
CACTAAGTTCTTCCGGTTCAAATACGACAATAATTATCACTGTGCGCTCCAATCTCTGAAACTACGGCGAACTGTTGCCGACACTATGTTATTGTATAAAATCTTAAACAATGTAATAGACTGTCCTGAACTTCCATCTCAAATTAACCTTAACATATCATCGAAACATAATTAACACATCAGACTATTTTACACATTAAACAACAAAACAAACGGTGCAGCAAATTTACCAATTTCCCGTGTTATTCAAACATTTAACAATCTTTGTCCAAATTTAAATCTTGGCAATTTTTTTTACTCATGAAAAATATTACTCGCAACATCAATGCGCAATCACAACTAGCACTATTCAGACGCTTTGGTACACATACACGCACACACACACACATACACAAACAGACACTATAAACTTTTTTCATATATCATGTATCATCATTCCCTAGCATTGTACTAACCCCGCCCGGTAAAATGTATACAACCATTTACTAGATATTACATAGAAACATGTCGTTGGTACCGATCCTTGTAATAATTTTCTAAAACCTTGTAATTTGTACACCACTCGTTTTATACACGTACGGTTTGTTACTAAAATAAAAAAAAATAATAAAATAAAATAACATAAGAAAATAAGTGTCCGCTGAACTACATATCAACTCAAGGTATTGCCGAAGGTATAAGTGACCTCCTATTAGGAAATCAGCAACACTTCTTGAAATTTCTCAATAATTAATTATTATTGCAAATAATGAAAAAAAGGGTATTTCTCACCGCTTGATTGGCTGTTCTCGATCAGAATAGGATTGATTGATACGTGTCTGAATTTGGATTTTGAACAGTGAGATAATTTATTAGAGATGAGACCAAAAGCAGAGGAAATTAACTTTAGTGCACCTCCACACGAGCGACTAAATGAGAGTTAAACTGTTGCAAAATCAATTGATCCTAAATACTATTTATTCTACCGTAGTCGCGGATTCAAATCCCGGCGTGCGCAAGTAAATTTGTTATTTCCACAATTTATTAATTTTAAATAATAGTATATTTGCGGCACGTTCCAGAGTAGGAGATACTTTCAGTATCGGCCTGGTGGAAGACCACTATTCGGCATCGAAACGTTGGTTGAAATGGCTTTAGCCGTATTTGGTGATCACATCTGAATAGCCAGGTACTTCACCACCTTTCTTTTCCCTCTCCACTACTTTCAGCATCATAACATAATCCAATTGAGGATGCCATAGTCTCACTGACTCCAAACTGTTGGGAGCAGTTGGGACTATTGTGCGGTGCTCACATAAAAAATTAATAAACCAAAAATGCAGTTTTTGGTGAATTTAGTATTTAAATATCCATTTGAATCAGTTAAGAGGGGTAGATACTTTCAGTATCGCCCTGGAGAAAGATCACTACTCAGAATCGAAAAGTTATTTTAAATAGCTTTAGCCGAATTTGGTGATCAAATCAGAATATCCAGGCACTTTTCAACCTTTCTCTACTTCATCTTCTTCCCATCCCTACTCTCTTCAGCCAACTGTTCTACTAGCTCAAGACAGTTGGGACTCTTTTATATATATTTTATATGAATACCGCACAAGAGTCCCAACTGCTCCCAACCGTCTGGAGCCAGTGAGACTATGGGATTCAAGCAACGTTTCAATTCTGAATGGCGGTTTTTCACCAGGGCGATACTGAGAGTATCTTCCACTCTGGAACGTGCGGAAATCTTGTGCGGTATTGGCGGGAACCCGCCACTACGAGTCCGGAGGTCGAGGGTTCGTATCACGGCGTCCACAAGTAAATTTTATTTAATTAAATCCTGTTATTTCACATTCAATTCAGAGTTGTAAATACTCTCAGTATTGCCCTGGTGAAAGACAACCATTGAGAATAATAATAAAAAAACGTTTCTTGAAATGGATTTAGCCGTGTGTGGTGACGAGATCTGAATAGTCTGATTCTTCACCACCATCCTCACAACGAGATGCCATAGTCTCACTTGGGTCCGATTATGTAGTATTAACATAAAAAAGTTAAATTAATTCCCAATTTTTTTTTTTTTTTCTTTAAATATTTAGGTATTGCGTAAAGATTGTGTTGAAATTCGTACAAAATCAAGAAGAAGCTGCAAGAGCAAAATAAACAACTAATTACTATCAGAATTTATTAGTAATTTAGGTGCATTTTTTGTTCACCGATAGCCAATCTCGTGTAATAAACATCGATGATTGGAATCTTCATGTCTTACTCTGTATTACCTGTGTTACCTGCCCATCGCATTGACTCATCTTTACCTTTCGGACGTTGCGAGAATGCAGTATGTAATCCGGAGAATCTTTTTTTTGGGCTCGTACTTCAAGGATATCATCTCGCAAGCGTAATACACTAGTATATATTTTTTTAATCCAGACGATGATCATTATGAAACTTTGAATGGGTTGTAATTTTTTTTTTGCTAAGATAATCAATCTTTATAATTAAAATAGAAATTAGGAATACGTCTTTTCTATTTTCTTTAAAGAAAAATTCTAATCTCATGAATAACCTGTCAATATTTTAAGTACTCCTATTCCATAATTATAAGCGAACAATGTTGTAATCATTTATTTATTTATTTACGTCGAAGTTGGGTTTTCAACATGTTTTTTCAGTACTTCACAAACATGGTATTAAGTGTGTTGGACGCGCGTTTGGCGTGTTTCCCGACCATGCGCAGGTAACGAAGGGATCAATGACGCTAGTACTAAACAAAATGTAAGAACAAAGATATGGGAGAAGTTTTAAGATATTATATAGGTGTACAGAGGTTAGGTTAGGTTTGATTTTGACAGTTTTATAATCCATATAATATATAATATATAAGTGAGTGTGACTGTAAAAATAAAAATTGATTTGCATATGTCTACAGACAAAAATAGATTCAAAATTGAGTAGATAAGTCTAAGAATATGTATTGCAGGAGTTAGGAATAATTGGATGACCTGTTTTAATAATCCAAAGGTTTATTTCATGCTTTAATTTCCAAAAATATATCACTCAGCTTGGATGGATATTTTAACCTCAAATCAAAATTAAATTTTATATGAAACAGGCAGCGCTGCCGTTCCTCTTAATACCAAGTGTGCGAAGTACTGAAAACAAATGTTTATAACCCAATTAGGACGTAAAATGACATTTGTCACATGACAACGGGTCGCTTCTGCGACTCGTTCTGTGTTCAACAGCTCGGCTGTGAAATGATCTGCCGGCCTCTGTGTTTCCTCTATTCTACAAAATGGGTCTCTTCAAGACCCAAGTTCACTCCCATGCTCAAAAAGACCCTCCACACAGCATCTGCAAAGATGATATAGGCCTTGAGAGAAATTATTTCCTTTCAAAATTTAAAAACATAACTTATGTACTTCCTACGTCTGTTCGACACAGGAATTTTCTCAATAAGACAAAAATCGGATATGCCTTTGTAATTATGTTTTATAATAAAAAATAAATAAAAATAAAAGTGAGTTATACAAATTTCAATGAACCTATCCTTAGATTGGCTACACTATCTGTTGGGTTATGCTATATTCACCAGGAATGCTATAATTAAATAGAGATCAGCATGCAATGATTGCACAACGTTGAAGTGCATTCTTCAACAACTGCCCACACTGAATTGCCTACTTTAAGCATTAGTTGCTCAATCTAATCTTCTCCACCCTACCCCAGGAAATAAAGTCACACTCGATCCATGTAAACGCTTATTCATCTCTAAAAACTAATTTCATTTGATTTTATTTTCTGACTTGTGGGAAAAGTCAATAGATGTCCAATATAAAAAAAAGAAAGGTTTAAACCAGACACTATCTAGCAGTCGCGTATATTTCTCTGTGACTGTGTGTGTGTAGTTGTTTAAGCTCAGGTATGAATTGTGGAATGATTATTTTATTTTTAATTATTGCCAGCTGAATAAATGAGATTACAAGTTCTTTCCAAAATCATGGAAAAAGATGCATTTTGATCAGAAATTGGTGGTCTTTTAAAAATGTTCTGTAATTTATTCTTATGGTTCATTTTTCTCAGGATAGGCAAAGGTTGTCAGCCTTTATGGACTGCACGCCACTGCTATCTTGATAGCAAATAAATTCGGGTAGAATCTTGTAGTCATATTATATATAATGATAGCCCGGTCAGTGGCTGAGTTGGCATCGCGTTTGGGCCTCACCCAGGCGTCGTGAGTTCAATTCCTCGGCTGGCTAAGTCCTCCATTTACGACACAAGCAATATCTTCCGCTTACTGTGATGTTAGTAAGAGATTTTCAAATATTGTCAGGTTATTCGTAACCAGGGAATATTTGCCTTTCTTTTATTAACAAAAAAAAGCAAAAAATATATATGGGAAATAAATGAAGACGATTTTAACAGTTCTTAAATAGAAGTATGATATTGATAAAAATTACGGAAACCAATAAGGTGGCATTAGCTCAATTGGTTAGAGTGCTGGTCCCGGATAGACCTAGGGGTCCTAAGTATGAATCTGTTTTTTTCTTCTATATCGTATTTCATTTGAGTTTTTTTTGTATATTATCTCCAATGATTTAAAAAATATGTTTACTCTTTAGTATCTTAGTAAGATCATTTCATTTGAATTATCGGTATTTTTTTAAATTTTAATGTTTTTCTTTATTTAATCATTTTTAGTTTGAAATGTTAATTTCTAGTGTATTTCAGACTGGACCGGTTTCACCCTATCGCGGGCATCTTCAGACTGGTACAATTAAACCTAAATCTATGGTATATATAGCATTTATATCAGAAGTGAGTCCCATAGCCCTTTCTAATATTGTTCATTTTTGACTGAGAAATTTGTTTTATTGCTGACGGAACGGCTTTACAATTAAACTTCTTTCGGGTTTCTGAAAAGTTCACATTAAAGGAATTTTCGCCATGAATTGACAGTTTCAAAATCTTTGCATATGTCTGTCTGTCTCTCCTCGATTTTCTGGACCGGTTTCGATGAAAATTGCACACTGTGCCGGGAAGCTTATTCGATTTATAAGGTTCATTTGAATATTTTATTTCGTTACAAACGTTAATTTTTTCAAAATATATCTAAATAATAAAGTTCTTAAGTAGGTACCTACTCGTGTTTTACATTTAGAAAATATTCTACCGAAAAAAACCTTCTTCTTTTGAATATGCAATCTGTGGCTATCCAGACTGTTTTATCTATGGGCTAACCTAAATAAAACATGGCGGGTTCAATGTTTTTCTTACTAATTTTAATACGTTATACCAACAGTTTTATATATTGTATTTCATTCAATCTAATCTCTAAACCTTCCCGGCACTAATAAGAACAAACTGTGGTATTTTCAGCGAAACCGGTCCAGTAATTTTCGAGAAAATCGAGGACTAACAAACAAACTTACACTGATTTTTATATATATATCAGTATAGATATATCAAATCGCCCCCTTGGAATAAAAAGGTTCCATCTGACACATCAATGTCATGCGATAATGTGCTCTATAGAGAGAAACTTTAAGTCTCATTATCGCATAACAATGCCTTGTCAGAGGGACTCTTGAAATTCCAACGGGTCGAAATGTAGACAACAAAGTGTTTCATTTAACTAGTTCGCATACCATCTACTTCAACCATTCTCGGTTTGTGAAAATTATCATCTAGAATGTCTAAGATTTACAATCCTGGGCCAAACCGATGACTGTGGAGAAAACACTTACTATATATTTTTTTACATTCAATCCCTACGTACATATAAATCTCGTGTTAAATAGCATGTTTTTGTAATTTTTCTAATATATTTATACAAATTTTCACATTTTGAGAGAATGGCATCCCTAATTTGGGTATATTGTGAGGCTGGAGGTAGTGGCAAGAGAAAGGAGATGGGAGGAGGAAGGTGTAGAACTATCTGGCTATTCATATCTGGTTACCAAACACAGGTAAAGCCGTTTCAAGCAACGTTTCGATTAAGAATGGTGGTTTTTCACTAGGGCGATACTGAAAGTATCTACTACCCTGGAACGTGCCACAAATATACTATATATTATTTTAAATGAATAAAATGTGAAATAACACAAATTAATCAAATGAAATTTACTTGTGCACGCCGTGATTTGAACCCGCGACCTCCGGATTCGTAGCCGAGGGTCGTAACCATTCAATCACGGAGGCCGTCGAAATAGAGTTTAAAAATTTCTCCAATATAAAACACGAATGAACAAATGACACATTGAATATAAATAATTTTTTTGTCGTTTAAAACTTTGTTTAGGTTCTTTAGATATTTTTATTACGTTGCTTAATTAACATTACTCTTCTTTATTTATCTAATTTAATAAGTAAAAAAAAAATATATATATATATAATGTGTTGGTATGGAACCATACCCGCTGCTACACGTTTATAGGGTTCTACTCTGGGCGCCATTCGCTCGCGCTATTACCAAAACTGCGAGAGGGGTAAGGTAATCGGCCGCTAGACCGCCAGCAGATAGCAAATGTTCTTACACGTGATAAATCAGTAGATTACCAGCCGCCGGACGAAGGCCACGTTCATTAGTGTATGCAGAGGTTTTTTTATATTACGATAATTTATTCAAGAGAACACATTGAGTCATCAGAAGAATATTCAAAAAAAATTATGAACACGCTTAAAAAATGGCATTATAACGATAAAATGCGTAGGGTAACTGAGTCACCCCACATCGAAATGCAAGTTTTGTTTTGCATCCTGGCACACAGAAGGTTAATAGCAACCTAATATCAATGAAAGTGTTAATATGTATTTTTAACGTAATACGAAACATATTCATTTTGCCTGGTCTATTGGGATACATAATACAGTATTTTTAATACCAATCGTGCATTGTCTTTGTTTAGGTCGCAACCACCAGTTTTGTTGTTTTTCTTTTCTTTATATTGAACGCGGGACCGCGGTGATTTGTGATCCCATCAATCTCATGCGCATTTAACTGTGTCGTGTAACACGGGAAGTGTTGAATGAACCGCGATTTTTGCGTGTGGGAAAATCAACAAAAGATGTCTGCAGAATTATCGAGAGCATTTTTTGTTTGTTTTAAAGGAATAAAGATCTTCTAATGCCTAAAGTAAATTAATTCATATTAAAATTAGAGTTAAGGCATTATCAATGAGGAAAAATAATTATGTGTATAATTTATGAAGCCAATTTTTGAAATGTTTAACAACTGACGTCAGAATTAATAGATTTACCCCAAGTACCATTTCGACGGCTGGAGGCAAAGATCACGTGACACGCATTTTGTCGCCAGCCTAGTTCACCGCGGTCCATGTTTGTTTCACGTGATTTTGACTGCGGTAAGCAAATTACAAAACAAACCGCTACTATGGTCTCTGTTCTGACAAAATATTCGGTTTTTTATAAACAAGCCGATCCTTTTGACTTATTGTTGTTTTACTTAAATTGGCAACACGCCTAGCTCATCTAACTATATATTTTTTTATACGAATACCTCACAAGAGTCCCAACTGCTCCCAACCGTCTGGAGCCAGTGAGACTATGGCATTCCCAATTGAGGAATGTTGTGAGGCTGAATGTGTTGGGGAGGGAAAGGAGAAGTGGAAGAGGAATGTGGGGAAATACCCGGTTATTCAGATCTGGTCACCAAATATGGCTAAAAGCCATTTCAAGCAACGTTTCTATTCTGAATGGTGGTCTTTCACCAGGGCGATACTGGGAGCATCTTCCGCTCTGGATCGTGCGCAAATATACTATTTATTATTTTTAAATGAATTAATTGTGAAACAACACTAATTAATTAAATAAAATTTACTTGCGCACGCCGGGATTTGAACCCGCGACCTTCGGATTCGTAGTCAAGAGCCTTACCCCTCGACCATGGAGGCCGACTTCATCGGTTTTACCGGTAATAAATAGTTGATTGTAATTACAAAGTAATTTTTAAATCACTTATTAATAATGACACCACAAAGTGAATACCAATCTTTTGAAGAAATTATAGTTTAATTAATTTAGATATCTTTGAAATATGCAGAAACGAACAAGAATGCTCGCTTTTCAGACAATACAATGAAATTAAGCAAGCGGTTAACTTCCCTGTATGGGTTCTGATCTCTTTCAAGTCAAAAAGTCACCGATTATGGGATGCACTAGTTTGCGCTCTGACTGCAACACATTGTGCACCGTAATTACTGACAAAAATGCGTTTTGAAATTAACGAAGAAAGATCAATGGAGGTTTTGGCTTACAAAAAGAGGAAAGATATTTTAGAGGTAGCCCTGAAATGCATTCGTTAAAAAAAAAAAAGAAATTTGGCTCGAATTTTCTTTTAATATTTATAATAAGTCAACTAATAAAACATTATCATCGGATCGAACACAATAAGGATCTTGTTGTTAATGTAGACCTTATTATTAAATTGGTGGTGTTCTCTCTTCCTCGGAAGACATGGACCTCATTAAACCGCATCCGGTGCAGTCACAGCCGTCGTGCATATATGATCTATAAATGGGGCCTAGAGGATTGAAGAAAGAAAGAATTGTGGAAATGTGGACATATTCGAACAAAAGAACACATCGTAGAAGAATGTCTCCTTTATCAGTTTCACCATGGCACATTTGTGCTGAACTAAGAGACTCTTAATGCCGTCAACTGGCTGAATAACCTTAGAATCCCACCATTACCTCCACCAACTCTCTTCCACCATACGAAGAAGAAGAATAGGATCGAAGCTAAGGGGGACTGAACGCGGTCAACGCTAACAAAAAAAAATGTTCAAAAAAGGGAAGCTAGCAGTCCACGATGGTGTGCTGATACCAATCCCGATGTATGGCAGAGAGGCATAGGCAGAGGAAGGATAAAAGTCGATTGAATGCTATAGAAATGAAATCTTAGGCATATGTGTGGAAAAACCATGTATGACCGTGTAAAAAAAGTTGAGATTCGCAAAGAATGTAAGGATGATATGAGCGTAATGAGTTTAAGAAACGGACGCTCAGATGGTTTGGACATGTGGAGCGGATGAACGAAAAAATGAATATAAGGAGAATATATGACGCATACGTGAATGGAAGAAGTAGCTGGGGACGCCAGGGGAAGACATGACATGATCAAGAGAACCAAATACTTGAGACGGACGATTGCACAAATCATAACAGAAGCGAATGCATAAATTTGAATGAAGCAAAGAGCGTGTGCCAATACCTAGATTTTTGGTGGATTGTCCTCTTCGCCTACCCCTTCGGGGAAACAGCGTGATGGTTAGATTCCATATTTGGATGCAATAAGTAAAGTTACCGACTAAAGTTACGAATGAAATTCTATATTAAAATAAATCCTATATTGAAGAAATGAAATCATATATAATTAACAAATCACAGACCATTTAAAACAGTGATGTTTTGCATCGATATGAAATGCTTGTTTTTAATTGCATAATATTCTTTCGGTGATATCGTGTGAAGGGTATTATTAAAAAATGGAAAGAGTTAACCTTAACTTAAAGAAAACACAAACGTCGGAAATTCATTCCAGAGTCGAGTACATATTGGGCACGCGTTTGATACACTCGTACCTCCCAGTCGTGCAAAGGGGGTTCATTCATAAATTAGATCAATTAATTTATCGGTGCACATTCTACTGAAATACCGGAAGAATAAACATAGCATTCCCATCTGATGTTTATTTATTTCATTTGCGAAAACGGATATAATCATTATATCTGTTTTCGCAAATCACACGTTGCAAAAGCGATAAAAAATCACAAAAAATACATTTAACATAATTATACAAAAATTGGTAATTAGATCTATAAAAATAGTTCTAAAAAAAGTTACAAATAGGTACATAATATAATTATAACATGATAGCTAGTTTGTGCTTAAACTTGTCGTAGGTCATGTGGAAAATAACCACATTTCCTGGAAGGCAGTTAATTAACCTAGTAAGTCTTCCCAGAAGCATCACCATTGGTAAGTTAGTTATGTTGGGAAGAAACTGAAGCCTGTGTTGGCGGCCTCACGTGAAATTATCAGGGACATAGAATCCCCTTTTAGCCAGGATGTCAAGTATTTATTTTACTACATTCAAGTGTTCATGAGCCATAAGCAGTATTGCTATTATGTCCCTCCTGGAATTAAGACTTTAGATACCCAGAATTCCCGAGATAAATACTATTGGAAACAGTCATGGGTAAAAATGGAACCCTCTCTTGTAGAGGGATCGAATGAATTTCTTTTGAATTTTAACCGTTTGGATGCCAATCGGCGATATTCGTCGATTCGTGTATTTACGGATATTGCCGATCGTCGATTTCCGTCGATTGCGTCAGTCGTGTTTTAAATCGCGCGTACGTCGGGTATGCTGCTGCGGCATTGGTAAATATTATCGTAATATTATCTTAATAGTTGTATGAAAGCAATAAACAGTTTAAAATTCGGATTCACTTATTATTTTTTATTTTAGGTA
>JAHDVE020003680.1:0-35396 GCA_022606495.2 Halesus radiatus | reverse complement strand
AGACATAATATAATATTCCTCGTTTTCGTACAAAAAAAGATGATATTGTTTTTGATGTTATCGCAATTTCATCGCTGTTGGTAAGTAAAAACGTAGTATTTCTGTATCTTAAGTAAAATCACAGTTTCTACTTTGAAATTACTGCGTTTATTGATACATTTGCGAACATGCTTCGTTTTTATTTACCATTTTGAAATACATTCTCCCGCCGCACTGCCTTTCACTCTGTGGCGGTATTATTATAACCGAGATCTTTCACGTATGAGTGGATAATTAATTCGTTGCATTTTTCGTGTCTCCATTGTTTTAAAACCTATACATAAAATAAAGATACAAAGGGGTAAATAAAAACATCTTACACTGCTTTTTTACTTAACGCAATTACGTGACAAACCTTAACCATTGTTAAGTACATAAGGAAAAACGCACATTTTCAACAGTCATTATTTTTTTTACAAACCTGTAATAATAATATAGAATAAGTGTATACAAGTATTTAGACTATGCATCCGACAGTACTTAAGTGATAGACAGCTTACTCTGAGGTCTGCAAATCTAGATGCTACTAATCGTCTAATTGAACTTTCAAGGTCAAATCGAGCCGTCTACTATGATCGCTCTTTTCGTGTAAATGGCATTATCATTTGGAATAAACTTCCCCCAGCTCTTACTAATATCCAGAAATTGACTGAATTTAAACGGGCTTTAAAAACAAACTTATTTAAAAAATCCTACTGTCTATAAATTTTAATTTCTCTTCAATTTATTATAAAAAGTCATTTCCTCAAGCCTCTGGTAGTTGTTTGGTTTCGGTTTCCTCCGTATATATATATTTTTTAATTTTTTATGTGAAGTCCGTTATTGCTGAACATAACCCGACTCCTGTCTTAAAATGTTACAATTTTTGTAGTAATATTGTGAATGTGTTATTTTTGTATAGCCATATGTATACTGTTTAATATTTTGTAATTTTTTTATGAATATGCACCTAAGGAGTACTGTAGGAGTAGTATTAAGAATAAGCAGGAATGTATGTAATATGTTAAGAATGTATAAATAGAATGTAAAAGTAGCACTGTAGGATACCACTGAATGGAGTTATTTAATCATTTTAAGTTTATTTATAGTAAAGCGCACTTGAAGTGAAACAACACAAAACTGCGCTATATAAATGCTTTTTTATTATTATTATTATTAGACAAAAATCAATACATTAAGGTAAATTGTAAATATGCTAAAATGTTAAACAAACCTCGGCTGTATTTATTATTTCTTTATTCATCTATATAATCTTAATGTTATAAAAGGGTAATACAGAGAATGAATTTTTTTACTGTGCCTGTCTCACTAGGTCTAGAACCTTTGTTGAGAGCACGCAATTGTTCATTCTGGAAAATGACTCCCATGTTAGTTGGTACTGTGTTTTTACTTACCACGGCAGAATAATATTAACATGATAACGATGACATTAACGCTCAAGCACTGAGTGGATCGGAGATCATATAAAAGTATTAATTGAAGTAAATAGAAATTGAATTAGGGGATTTAAATAATTTAGAGGGAAGTTTTAGTCTATAAAAATGTGCACCTTTCCGGATGGGGGGATGCGATTTAACGACAAACATAATAATAGTTAATTACTAAAAATAATTAATTAAACGCGCTTATCAATATAAATACAAAAATATACGAGTATATTGTGTTCATGGTTGTTTTAAAGATGGTCTTTTACATATTGCATTTTTTACAAAGTCTGCACTGATGCGAAAAAGAAATATCTAATACAAAAGTACGTTACGTTCGTTATTTTATTATACTTCTGGGTGTGTACGTGTAGGTACTTGCCAGGTGAATTAATACTTAAAATTACTTTTCCTAACGACCTCCATAAATAATATTACGCAAAAATTCGAAACATTAAATAATCAACTTAAATTAATTCATTTACGAACGAAAATCAAAAAATTGGGTATATTAAATGCTTTATGGCGCAGTTTAAGCTTCACCAAATCGTACAATTCCAATACTGTGAAATGTATAACAATCATGCGAAAAGAAGTGGTAAAGTAGTAATTTTCGAAATGTCAATATTTGAGTGAAGAAATCTCAAAAGCACTCTAGTATCCGATCAATTAAAAACTTAAAATTGAAATATGTGTACCCGCTAGATAAGGCTTCGTCGCCTCGCGTCGGAGGTTCTGCCGGGAGAAGGGCAAGGGGAGGGAAAGGAACGCGAGGGGGAAGAGAGGCGACAGAGCGCAAAAAGCAATAAGCGGGTTAGCGGGCCACTCCACCGCCTAAATTGGCTAACTACAAACTGCGGTGCTTGAAATATAAAATTAAATAACTTTGTATTAGTGCTCCGGGGCAAGGCAAGGGTACTTCAATAATTTAGTTTCAAACAACTTTATAATGGACGGAATGTTCCTTGGCGATGCAATAACAACTGAAAAGTTATTTCATCAAATTAGAGGAGAAACATTAAAGAATGCCCGTACAAAGTTATGGACTTTAACATAAAACTTTCAAATAAAAATTACTAAATGAAAATAGTTCGACAACAATAAAACATACTTAAAATGCTGTAATATGGCAAAATAATTAAATACATCTCTATTTAACCGCTTGGGAACCGCATTGTTTAAGATTCATCTGCGGAGATTTCCTGCGTTCGGGCGGGCGTACGAAATATCGATATGCAAAATAAGTTAGGAGGTATCGAGGTGTTACTAGGCACCGCGATAGTGTTCTTATTCGGGTCACGTACGTACATATTTGTAATTCGTCCAAACAATAAACTGCAAGAAAGTATATTATAATGTTTTAAAAAATGGATAGATTAATCACGAGAGTACAACGGTGCTTATTTTTTATGTGTATTTGTGAATTTAAACTCTTAGTATATTGTTGATATTATTTTATTTTAAGTACTTGTCAACAAAACAAAAACGGGAGCCTACATTTTGATTAATTGTAAAGATTTTTTTGCAAAAATGTTTTTGATTGTTACAATGATATAAGTTCACGAGAGTTTTTAATATAATTATGTAAATTTGATACTTTTTTCTAATTCTTTAACTTCTGCACAAGCTAATAATTTCTAAAAAATGCTAATTTTATATTTATTCTTGACTCTTCTACCTACTTTTTGTAACCCAATAAGTTGACTATGTCACAATGCATCGCCCGACAAGGTGTTTAAAGTTAACGTTACCGAAAGTTTTTTTTTTTTTTATATATTGAGAAAAAATTTACTGAAAGTTTTTGATACATATTAACAACATACAGTACATTTTTAAACATTGAATGAAAATATTAAAAAAAAAAATATGTAAACCAAAAAATCCCACAAAGGCACAAAGCGTGTGGGAGGGTATTAGTATTTTTTTATCACATTTCCATGGTTTAAGTAAAAGTTTTAAACCATTAAAATAAATATTAACAAAATTAAAATGAAATATGAAACAGAAAAGACACAGAAGATAAAAAGGTAACGGTCGCATCTGGGACTCAATTTATTTTCTGTGCCTTTTCTGTTCCATATTTCATTTGAGATTTGTTAATTCTCAAATACTAAAAAAAAATATTATAGTGAGGTTTATAAGCTTCAATACGTTATTACAATAAAAATTGAAGTTTAAAATTTAAACAAAAAATTGAGGCATTCATTTTCTTCAAAGAATAAATTATAAAAGTTGTGAAAAAATCTAAATAAAATATGACATTAAATAGAATTTACTGATATTATTACATACACATAAATAGTATAGGCGAATGTGTAGTAAAACCATGTATGATCGTGTGAAAGATGCAAGGCTGATGTAAACGTAATGAGTAAGATTAAAAAAGAGACGCTTAGATGGCTTGGGCATGTAGAACGAATGAACGAAGAAATGAGTGTAAAGTGTAAGATATATGACGCGAATGTGAATGGAAGAAGGAGCCGGGGATGTCCGAGGAAGACGTGGCACGATCAAGTGAATCAATTACTTGAGTCGGACATGTCAAGAAGTGTATGCCAAAATCGAGTCGTTTGGCGGTCCTTCCTCTCTGCTAACCCCTGCGGGGAAACGGCGTGATGGTTTTCAGTGGAAGTTTTAAAATAAAACATAAGAACATGACTTAATAATTGATTTCCAATATTAAAACGCCCTTGAAGTACATTTCACAAAAATGGCGCGACATACTATATGTGCCAAGAATTGTCAACAAGTTTCAACGTAATTCGATAGCGGGTTATTGCAAATGCATATTTAATCATGATAACACAATAAATTAGAGTGCATTAACCAATATTGGCGAAAGCTAATTCCGTAAACAGTCTTCATTGGGTATTATCGCATTGAGTTATTATAACAATGGGTTAGTAAAATAATGGGAAATGTATTATTGATTTTGAGATACTCAAATTACATAAGCAACGTAAAACGATTTTCCAAAATATTTCCTTGACAATTTAGGACCAAATAACATTTTTGTTCGCTTCAGATCTACCACCTGCGAATTTTAATAACATTACCCATGTCAAATACACGTAGGCAGGTATCTCAGGGAAACTGAAAATGAAAAAAAAAGGTAAAGAAAAGTCGTGTCTGAAAGCTGTTTCGTTAAGTAGATCCTTTAGTTATCAAGTTAAAGAACCTAAGAGTTATTCATACTTAGCAGAGATAAGTCGTATAAGTAGAAAAATCGCAAGCTGTCGAGAAGTTTGCTCGTTGACGAGGCAGTTTCCGTGAAACGAGTCTTCAAAACGAACTACCGTACCAGTAGCTTATACTTACACCTACACTCCTAGCACAGGAAATTCACAAGCTAGCAGTACATCCATGCGAGTGACGTCAGAAAGAAAGTTCGGCCGTTAGTTTGACAGCTGCCATTGGATGGCGTGGGCACAGACTAAACGCCAAGAGGAAAGCTCAACGACACCACACCAAAAGGGTAATACTAATAACATCAAGTTTTTTATAGGTAATATTACGGGTGGTAGTTTTCTCGATGAGGTGTCTTTGTTTTGGCAGTCGTTAATATTGCGCAGTTTATCATGGGTTTACTCCGGACGGTGTGACAAGCTTGCGCGAAAGTTTCAACAAACAGGATTTTCGAACTGGACGATAAAGAGGAATCAGCTGTTGGAAGTGTCGCGCAAAAGAAAGAGGAAAGAAAAATGAACGAATGGTGGTGAAGACAAGGTGACAGACGTAAACAAATTATGGGCGACTATTTTTGTTAGGGAGGGTAGTAAATTAACGACTGGGAGAAAACAGGATTTCAGGAATAATGCGTTAGACAAATTAATTCTGGATGAGCATTATTTGATAAGAATATTGTAGAAATTCCACAAGACTTATCATCTAACGACTGTAATCTCCTGATAAGAAAATGTTAATTTATTACTAATTATCACCTGCTCCACATTTACCTAGTGTCAATGATCAATTCGGCACGGGTGCACAGTCGGGAAAACACGGCAAACGCGCGCCTAACATTTATACACGGTTGAATTTTGTCACATGAGAACGGGTCGCTTCTACGGCTCGTTCTTCTGTTCAACAGCTCGACTGTAGAATGATCTGCCGGTCTTTGTGTTTCCTTCCCTCCCACAACACTCCTTCACGGTTTACTCCTAACCTCTAAAAGAACCTCCAAAGATGGCAAAGGCCTTGAGGGAAATTATTTCCCACAGTTACTGAAATATATTTAAATTAAAAAAACATATGAACAAATAAATACCGCACAACTCGACACGTGGATGATGACAAAAAACGTTTTTTTTTTTTAAATTTAAAATACACCTACTACCAGTGGCGTGTATTGCCCTATGACGAGAGGTAGGCTGTAGATTTAATATTTGAAAATGGCAATTTTGTTATTATCTTTTCAATTTTATGTAAATCAAAATTAATGTTATTATCATTAAGTTCTGCAAGTATTCCACTGATGTCGCCGACTGAATAAACCAGCGCACGTTCCTTACCAAATTTATTGAAAAAAAAAACATTTTTCTCAGAAATTCGTCGTATTTTGTCATAACCTTTTAATGGTTCGTTTTCTTAGGGTGGGCTCAGCTTTTCAGCCTTTATATACTGCACTGTCTACTACCCAGAAAAGCACCCCCCATATCAAGTGCCCCGTTTTGGGGAAACGATAAATGGTCACGTTAAGCATACCCCAATTTGGGGATGCCATAGTCCACTGCTACCGGGAAGTTGGGACTCTAGACAAAAAAAATCACTTTTTAAAGGAGGGTAGCTGGATATTTGATATTCACTAAAACGAACGTTGACTCACGAGATGAGCGAAATTGAAACCCTATAGCAGCGGAAAGACAGCGACTCGTCGTGCCCGGGGCTGTGGGGCTCTCGGGCCTGCATACATAGATAGCTCTCCGTGACATGATCAAAAAATTGGGTTACGGGCCACATCGCGTGCTACGGGTCCGCCGAAAAAACCACCGACAACCAATGCGATGAATAGAGAAGATGGCTGCGCTCGGCCGCCGTGGATTATTAACGAGCGCTGATTGTTGTTAATCAAACTAGTAGTTGCTAACGAATAAATTTAATAATCAATGGAAACATTGCATGCCACCGGAAGATTACCCACGCTGCTAGGAATGGCAAGAGTTGATTATTATTTTTTTGTGTGCACGAAAAACGTCGATATTTTTTTAAACCTTTAAATCATGTCTCGACACGATGCGATCTGCCGTTATATTGGAATAATATGCTCCGACATACTCATATATAATTTCTTCGTACGTTAACTATCTATCTAACAATTAATCCATTTCTCCGCAGAGTTAGGCAGAGAAGAAGAAACGCCACAAAACTACTTTTGTTATTTCGAATCTTGCCACGAGCCGAAATAGTGAGAGACGCCGGAGAGGGATTATTTAGTAATTCGAAATTATGATAATATTACTATGCAACACGATAAACGTTATGTTTTTAAAGAGAAAAATATGTATAATTAATAAGAAGTACTTTGTTCACACCACCTGCGCTGTTTAATATATAATAATAATAATAATTGGATGATTTGTATTGCGCCGTTTTTGTGAAAAATCAACTCGAGGGCGCTAATATAATGTCTAATAATTAATAATAATCTCAATGCAACACCAACTCAAAACAAAACACTTATATTCACTGCGCTTCACACATTTCTGACACTTCATGCAGTGAGTTCGACTTATTCAATTCAGCACCTCATAATTTCAAACCTAAAATCAATAAATAACATTCACACAATGCATATTACTCTACACAGACTAGATCCTTTCCCTTCCCCTCCCTTCCATCATCCTAACCTCGTAGACTAAACTTGTAACTTTTCTTTTTCAATTGAATAATTTAAATACTTAAGTGAAAACCTACCATAAGTTAATTTTTTTTACATATATTTACCATGCATAATAATCATAATAACTGTTGGTTTTCCAAATAAAATAAATAAAAATATCGACATGTTTCGGAAGCGAAGCTTCCCTCATTAGGATACACAGTGTACTAAAAAAAAAAAAAATATATATATATATATTAAATAAGGATGCCACAAAATAATTATACATCTATTGAAGAAAATAAATGAGAAAAGTATGTACCTACATATTTTATAAATTTACATAGGCTTATCATTTATCAAAATAAAATCAGCAATACGATCTTTTCTGACCGACCTACGTATGTTACGTATACAGGTAATAAATAGTTTTATAAGTAGAAGAATCTAGAAATGTTTATGAAATCTAAAAAAATTATCAAGAGAAACCGACCAAAATAATCTTAACTATAAAGCAGAACTTTTTAAACTTGTTTCTTATATAATTTTCTAACGAAATTAGTGGTTGTCGCTTATATTTTTTATAACTAAACTAATTATTGGTTTTCAAAATGCAAACAGATTCGTAGCAAAGATTAACCGAAATAGTGATTTCACTAATAGCTTCGCCCTAAGTATTGGAATTACTCGATCTTTTCTTGGGAACTGCCCAAATTCGTCTACCATGAAAGTCATGTATTTTACTGATACTGTTTTCTCCGCCCACCACTTTTAAAATCTTGTTTATTGCGCTAACATCGGACTTACACCATTTTCCCCAGCTCAATCGGAATTCATGCATGGCTTTACAGACATTGAGTCTTCTTTCGTCCTTCCTCTATTAAGTGATATGTCTCACTGCCATAAAGTATTGGTATTGGTATTGGAATTCAACCATGAACTGCTACCCAAGCTTCCTATCACAATTTTCTGCTAGTTACAACCGCATTTAATAATTGAACTTCCTGCGTTCACCCTTCAGTCGATGTCCACATCAACTATTCCATATCTTGCAAACATACGTCCTAAATACACAAACTCATAGACTTACTCCAGAATCTGAAGTTATACGGGATTTAAGACCACAGGGTCACAAATACGTATGTCGTTTGGTCTAAGTTATTAGTTATAATTCTTAGCTTGAAGTCACTAGATACAAGTCTAAATTTGAAGTCACTAGTTATAAGTCTTAGTTGTAAGTAACTAGCTACAATCTTAGATATAAGTCACTAGTTATAAGTATCACTAACTAGTTGCTAGCTATAAATCTTAGTTGTAAGCCATGTAATCATCAGTTATATTTTCTTCAATAGATGTGCAGTTATTTTGTGGCGTCATTATTAATAAATTAATAAGTACTGTGTTTACACCACTGTTCTTAATACATAAATATCAACGTGTTTCGAAAGCGAAGCTATAAATTTTTTAAATAATTGAAATTATTTTATATATTGAATGTACACATCTACTAAAATTTTGAAAATTGATTTAATCAGAAAACGGAGCTATGTAAAGTTGAATTTATTAATATTTATAAGTTTTGGTAAATTACTCTGAATTACGGTGAATTCTATCGAAACATTATTAATTTATTAATAACAAGTCTAAGTGATAAGTTATAGGTTAGATAAATTAAGTTGTAAAGCTCCCCGGAGGTGATTTTCCCACGAGAATAGCGCTAAAGTAATCCATTTATTATTAAGTACTTTATTTGTGTTAAATTTCTATGATTTGATTTTTAATTTTAACATAAAAAACAGACACAAGTTATAAAATCCTAAAAACCATAGTACAGACCTCATCACTGAGAACAACTTTTATTGTCAGTTGCATGCTGTCAATATTGACCTTGACCCTCCCAACTGCGTGCCAAGCGTCATATCCGCCAGACTATGGACAAATCCAATAATAAAAGTTGCAAACTTTTCATGGAACAATTAAACTTGTCCCTGCAAAACCAACGGGTGCATCAGACATAAAAATAATATTATTAATTAAAATACATATTGAAAATCGCGACAAAAATCAAAGTTTATTTAATGTTACAAAATATTTCGGTAAATTGATAAAAGCTCTATGAACAGAAATCATATAGCCGACATATTTAATTGAAAACAAACAGCAAAAGTTTCAAATGTTAAATGACAATAATATTGCACTTCACTCGATTGAAATGGTTTGATATTAATATCATTATAACCTTTTGCCAATTCCACGAGGAAAAGCTAAAGCTTTTCAATATCCGAATCGCTAGGCTTCATAAATTAAATGTAACACCCCTTTCGGGAACAGCCTTTGTTTAGCTTTTATTAAAGCGCGGGATACAGTGATAAATTTACCAGTTCAGCTCGGTCCAGTTCCGGCGAGATATGGAAATTTGCTCTCAGACGGTGCGTTGAAAATCTACGCTGGAAAGCGAACGGTACAAAAAGGGGAACCAAAACATACTGACGCATCGAAAAGATCAGATCGATTTCAAAGCGGCGATTACTTCGTAATGGGTATTATTTGATTTTTTGGTTAGGTGCACACTTTTCCGGATGCGTTCAGCCTCACACGTGGGCCGGTCCGTTAAAAATGTACGTCGGAGAAAGCGATAGCTATATAAAGGGGAAGTCAAAGCAAATCCACTCATCAAAAAGTTTTGTCGGTGATTGTTGGTGAAGTGTCCGGTTTTGCGGATGCATTGCGGCGGTGTCCGTTATGGTCCGAGTGACTGGTGTTTTTTTTATCGGACACGGTTGAAAACGAAAACGGTTTCTATTGCAGGAGGTGATGGAGGCAATACAAATTACCCATGCGGCGTGTTATAAAACTAATGAGCCTAAAACTAATAACGTTTTGTTATAGGCAAAGATATTTTATTAGTAAACAGTAATCATTCTATCAAAGAAATAATAAAACTTTGCCATATTTGTGAGTTACCACCCCCTCACGGGCTCTTTAAAAACCACGCCGTATAACATCTAAACGCTTTAAAATGCGAGATTTTTTTTTGGTTTAACAATACAAAATACTTTTTTTAATCGTGTTTATAATCAAAGCTCCCTGGCTTATGTAATTATGGTACCATTTAAGCCTGATTCATGAGGCCTTAAATTAAATGAGGCTTTAAGAAATAAGCTAAAATTTGTATTTACTTATTCAGGTATGTAGGGGGGCCGTGATGAGGGTAAGACTTTTGGACAAATAGGATAGAATTAAAAATAAAATAAAAACAAAGAAGATCCAAACTTGCACAACAGTGCAAACAATGTTATATGCTCTGAAATTAAGGTATCTAATTATGTGCGTGGTAGGAAGTCCTCGATCTGCCCAAGGTTGTAAGTCTTGGACTTGGATTAAATATTGTGTGCGCTGGTTCATAAATTATAGTTTTCACAATTTAAATCATTTTAATTGACTTTGCTCAAATATGCAAGGGTAAAATAGGAAGGGTAAGATGGGATCCAAAGACTTACCCCTGATCCTTATTTCTCCACAAGCCTCTTCTTTGGGTGTCTTTGCACCGAGCACATAAGTAAAATAATAAGAATTCAACATAAAAAAAAACACAGACGATATTCATCTGCGGTGGGATCGCACAATACAAATACCACGGCAGTTACAAACACAATACGAATATTGCGGCGGGTTGCGAGTGCGAATTAATGCGTAGTGAACGAGATCACAGAGGACAATGATGCGGGTAAAGTCGATGGACTAAGTATGGATTACAATTGGGTAGGTTTAAATAAAGATGCATATTGTGCAAATCAACTATAAGGCCGTCCAAGTCGAACCGTAAGCGGAGCAAACAAATATGTCAACAAAATCTTGACGTGGATGGGTGATTGTTAGTTGTTAAATGAACACACTGTCGTTGTTAACACTTTTAATATATTTTTGAAGATTAATATATTAATGTTTTAACAAGGTTGAATGTCTCAAGAGTAGGTGAACAGAGACTGTTGTTTACTAAGAATTTCGAGAGAGAAGAAGGATAAATTATGCAGTTGACATAACTTTAACATTTTAAACCATAGAAAGGTACAACGAAATTGTCTATTTTTGGCTGCGTTTGCTGCATTGATATTTACTATACGAGTGTAGCCATATACATCAAAATGATTGAAACAAAGAATAACATTGAATGAAAAATACCAATAATTAAAATTATAATCTTGGTATAAATACTAAACAGAAACAAAAACAAATTTCACCATACATTGGACAAAGGGCAAGAACACGAAACTCTTTTCCTCCTCTGATATTCGAGAAAACAAAAAAGTATAAGACTGATAAACTAAATTATACATCACAAAAATAACATTTCAAAACGCTGATATAAAATAATGCAAATCTGCAAAGCATCAATCATAATCAAACGCACAAAGACAAAAATTAGGTTTCTTATCAGTCACAGAAACCTGGCACGAAGGAAGAATGAGAAATAAAACAAAAGCGTGGAAACCGTACAATCTCTGAGAAAGATTTATTATTGCGGCGATTGAGAGAAGGTGTGCTAAAACTCGTCGAGGTGGGGGTAGTTATATGAAAAGTTTGGCAAGGGATAACATATTAGTTAGAGAAGGGATGTTTTTTTATTTTATTTCACGGGTCACGTGATAAAATTAAGGGCCAAATAAATTCACGCACACAAAATGGACCCCGTGTGTAGAGTCGACGGAATAAACGTGTGTAATTACGAGCGTTTTACGCTTCGGATGACATGGAAATGTTTTTTTTTTTTACTTTACGGGGATATTCTCGCATTTGGCACAATCAATAATTCCCGTGAAATATTCCCCCGCTAAACGAATTTCACGAGGCAAAGTTTATTCCGAAAAATTGAATTTCAAATCCGAGGTGAAATTACTGGTGGTGTCGGGTAAGTGCTGATCGGCGGTGGAAAATTAAATCACCTTTCAATGTCACAATTTTCTCAGTAGCCTGTGTTTTCAGTATTTTCCCAGTGTTGGAAAATACGTTTAAAATGGAATTCTATACAATAATTAAACACTAGATTAACCCTTTACGTTCCAATAAGGCTATTTTATAAAATAAAACACATGCATTAGTCGATGTCAGTTTAAATCGGTTTGTTGTGAAATGTAATTTTTTTTAAAAGCAGGAGTAACTCGAGAAACACTAAGTAATATCACAAGTGACATGGGAAACTACATTAAGAGATTCTTTGAAACATGTATTTTATAAGGTTTTCAAACCTTAACCTATTTTCAGTCAGGTCGATTGGAAATAGATACGTGAAATAAAAATATTATTTCAAAGTAGGTAGGCACCTATCTATTAAATCCATAGATTAAATTTTGTATACATTATCTGAAATTTCTTGGCAACACTGATCAATGTAGTGTTAGCATTACCGTGTGTGCCCTTTAGACGCCAAACGAACAGAAATCACGCTATCAAATTAAAATATTTTCACGAGACTACAGTTTTAACTGCTCGGAACAATTGTAGATTTCAATCAACGGTCACACCTAATAAAATATCAATACATACGAAAACAATAGATCATATAATTCGTGTCATATGCGTATTATATTTTTATCCGTATTAAGTACATAATTCTGATTATAAATGGTTAATTGCAATTAACGCAGAGAATCGGCATAACAAGAAGGTAGGAAATTACACCCACAATAAAAATGAGAGAATTTATATTAAAAATGAAACGTACCCTTTTCAAGGGTAACCACTTTATTCATTGCGGTATGGGAATAACACCATTAGAACCAACCGAAATAGTGAATTAATTATGTTGTCACAAAAACACGCTAATCGATTACTCTGTGGAACGAATTTCAGTGGAAGATTAACAGAGCCTAAAATATAAATCACTCTGGCAGATTCGACGTAGAAAATGCGGGACATTATCGGTCGCCAGGAGGAAATATCAGAGGACGTCCGGGAAAAAGGGTTGCTACCATAGAGTTGCATAGAAAAGAGTAGGAATCCCATACAGACGGAGACTTAACGTATGATGTGCCACGTTCCCGTCAAATACAAACCCCCTAGTGCGCCAGTCATAAAATGAGTGTTGTGCGGCATGTGCTAGCTGACAGTAATTTCGTAATTACTCACTGTTGTTTTGCAAAATTATGTTTTTGTAAATTGTACTGTTTTACTTAGACATAGATAATGTGTTTATGAATTATAAAAATTGTACGTTTATAGCGTAAGTAGTTTCCCCAGAATAGTTACTTATATTCAGAGAAATGATTCTTTTCTCGCCGAGCGAATATTTTTTTTTAGTATAATCGAATCGAGTCTGGTGTGTTGCTAGAGAATGCCGCTCCGGCATTAGCGGTTAAAACAGTGTTCGATTTGGTTCGGGGGAGGTATATGATGCAGAGAGGGGACAGTCGCGTTTGCCAGCCGAACGATACTCACGGACCATGCCGACATTAGACGAACGTCCTAGACGTGGTAACGGAATATGTCGTTATAGACATACATTACGCCAAACGCTGACAACGGTTGTAAATTGGTAAGATAGTAGATGGATGTACGAACCTCCATTAAAGCGGGGTCACTTTTTAGCCCAGCTTCTCATCTAACTACAATACATCTATGGATACTACCCGTTTTGTACAGTAGTTTTACATTTTTCGGTGTATTTAAATCATTTAATCAGCCGCTACGAACGTCCGCTTCCTCTCTCGGCTTATCAAGGCTGTTGACAGGGTGCAGTGGTAGACTCGAGGGTTGTATAGGTGTACCGGTGATAGCGCCGTTGGAACCCCCTTTCTCATTAATGACGAATGTAACGGAAAGAGAGGTCACAACAGAGTTCTCAGTGACACGACAATGCTGGCATTATTATTTAGGGGCGCAAAATGGACCACGTCGGAAGTCGTGCATTATGTCATGATTAAAGTTGAGTATATATCATAAGTAGAAATATAAAATATAATTATGCAATAGTAACAACGTTACTTTTCAATATTTCTATTTTTGTAACTGTTAATACATGGTGCAATTCCATTATAATGATTAAATAAAAGACACATTTTTAAACGGTATTCCATTTTTTTATTTATGACTGTCACCGGTTTCTCAGACTGGTACATTTAATTCTTAAGCTATGGGTTATATACAATTTTGATTGATACCCAAATATCAAAACACATAGTTTAAGAATTAAATGTACCAGTCTGAAGATAGCCGTCACAGGCTGAAACCGATCACGGTCATAAATAAAAAATGGAATAACAGTGTTTAAAAAAAGTGTCTTTTATTTACCTTACTTTTGGTAAAATATAGATATGGTATTATATCATGTTGTTGATATTTAAATATTGGTATATATTAACTTGAAATTCAGAACAAATTTTTTAGATAAAGATATATCACTGATAGTTCCGTTGAAACCTCTGTCTATCTAATAAACAATGCACTTAACAGATAGGCAGGTTGCAATGGAGCTCGCAGCACCAGAACGTTACATAGTTAAATGGAAAATGTTGACACGACACCCCATAAGTAAAAATAAAGTATCTTCCCCGAGAGTCTTAAGGAAGATATTGTGTGTTTTACTTATGGGGACAGTATTGCATTCTATAGTGTTACAATTTTAGGTGGCACAGGCTACTCTGTGACTAGAAGCCAAAGAATAAGTCACGATATTAGCCTTTCCATGGCCGGGAGATTTCTTAACTATAGGCTCCTCAGTTGGTTACATAATGCAGGGTTTGACCGACGATTTGACCATGATCATCTTTTTATAAAAATGTGTCATAAGAAATGTTTAGTAAAATGCACAACTCAATTGACGCGAGTTGCAACAAAACTTTTCGCGATGGCATATTAAATTACAACTTTTTATTGTTTTTGCCGACAAATAATAATAACACAATACCGAAAAAAAATTTATTACTTCAACACCCTTTACCGGGAGTAAGACAAAGGAGTTAATCCGAGTCGGGGCGCGTGCGTTAGCTATTTATCGCGAAACAAGTGAATTTTGGACAATAGATATCTGTTAACATTGATTTGTATGCTAATTCTAAAACAACTTAAATCGAGTAAGCGCTAGAGGGCAAAATGCTCACATAAAAAATCGTTAAATTTTACGTATATTATAATGCAAAGTTTTTTTTACAAAAACATTAATCACAAAAGAGTTGGCGGATTTTTTGCACGAGTCAGATTCGTAAGGACGTATGAATTACACGCGTAATTATTCTGAATACTTTCTTTAATATATTATTATTATTACATACTCAGGTTTAATAACCTTCTATGTTCTGTTTGCTCAACGTTAATAAAGAGAAAATTAACCAGAATATAAGGGCGATTAAAGGGAGAGACGTTAAAATACAAAATATGAAGTGTTTTTTGAGAATTTGCAAAGGTAGATGCCGTTTAAATACTATAAGATTGTTCTCTTTCTAAAGGAAATTCAGAGGACATCTTTGCTATCCCACTTCCAAGGTCTTGGAATTTTAATTCACTCCAAACAAAATAAAATACGGGGAAAATAATATGACACGGATATAAACTTACAGCATCCGAGAAAAGGAAATATTCTGCCAGTGAATAATTAGGCGAAAGTGGGCTGCGACTGACAGTAGTTAATAAAGTGCTAAGCTCAATTAAAAGAAAAAAATATGAAAAGCTTAAACACTGTAGTGTAAAAGAGAGTTGTAAGGCAAAAAAAGCGGGACAGATTAATAGATTACCTGCGATTTTAATGCATATAAAAGTAATCATATACTCGCCAGCAAGAAATCGCTACGATTCTTCGTAAACATATTTAACATAGCAAAGCTAGCAATCTTTGGAGAGGCTTCGATAGTCTTATATTTCAAAAGCAGAGCGCATTTAATGTAATTAAAAAATAAGTACGTAATTTAATGTTTCACAGGGGTGGGGTGACAAATAATATTCCGAAAGTCAACTTCCTGAAACTCGTAATCAGCCGGGAACGAAATCACGATTGCCAGCTTCCCAGTAAGAAATAATCACAAAAAACCACACAACAAATTTTTAAATGGACTGTAATGGGTCACATTCAACCAACCTCAATTTGAGTACACGACACAAATAAGGTAATGTTAGGATAAATTGAGTTTTTTTTTGTCATTACTTTTAATTCGATTCGGGATAGAGACTCGGGATGCCGGCCATTTACGATTTCATCATAATGGATTTCGGCTTTCAGGATCATGACCCAAACAAGTTTCATAGTAAGCGTTGGGCGAACAGTTTTATTTTTCAGTTTAGTTTCAATACATTTTTCTCATTTAGTTAATAAAAAAATACAAAGCTAATGAGACAATTTGTAATGTTTTTCTTAGACCTCACTAGGGGTCCCTGTGCTGATGCGGAGTAGGTTTTATTTAAAAATCTTTGATTTCTTTGAGCCCGGTTATGAATTGATTTTTGAAATCATCTGTTTTTCTGTTTTCTTTATGGCCGGTGGAAGTGAATTATATAGCTTAGTGGAGAGATATTTATAAATTCTTCATCCAAAAGCATTCATCATTAAATTTAGGAATATTCATACTGTCATTCTGCTCCGCTCTTGTGTGGTGAAAATTATGTTTCATCGTTTTTTTTTTACTTTTAAAATGTTTGATTAAAACATTCTTACTATACATATTTTTAATGTTAGGTACTATTTGAAATTTTATTTTGTTGGCTATATTATGGGGGCTTTTAAGATGGTATTTATAAAACCCTTTTGGGTTTTAAACAATTGTTTCATATGGTTAGTGGTTGCCGTTCACCGTCCTAATATACCATATTCCTAACAGTGCCTGTAAAGAAACATAGCAATAGTTCCACTGCAAAAAAATTGTTAGCAAAGCATACTCACGTAGGAGCGGTATATATTATATTATATAATTGAAAATACACTTTGTATATACCACTTTACTCAATAATTTAATCATTTGAAGAAAGTATATATTATAAATTATAACAGGTATATGTATGTATAAGGCTACCTGCTGTACGCTCACGTGTTCGTATAATCGGATGCCGCTATCGGAAACGCGGGTCAGCAAATGTCACAAAGGAACACAGCAAAAGAGAGAGAGAGTACAGGAGTTATGTCCCTTTCATGGCTCAATGCTTATGTGGCCATTTGTTATCCTCGTTGATTGGGATAAGCCTATGGGATTACCCTTGAAGCCGAGTATTAATGATGTTTACTAATGATCTGTTACGTGAACAAATGCAACATAAAACAAATTATATAATGGACGTTATGTATATATATATGGTATATATATACACGAGTATATGAAACCTTCCTCAACGTACCTACTTAGTTCAAGGCAGATAAAATGATTAACAAAAGGTTAACAATAAAACCTACATACCACAAGTTGCATAAAGACGTTGACCATTGTTAAAAAGTGTAGCGCTTACCTGAAACAAAAAAAAACACACAGATAAGTATGGGGTTGAACAATGGGTAATTATAATATAATTGGTAAATTATAACAAATACTTAAGCGTGATTTCGCAAGAATAATATCTATTGATTAATAAATTATAGACATTATTTCGATGAGAATAATCCAGCTGAGCAAAGCCTTATTTGTTATTAATATCGATAGTCTACAGTTTTAAGACGTTTTTTCGATGTGTCGAAATGAGCGGGTACATAATACAGCAAGGGATCTGGCAACTAATGATAGTGCGTTTCTCCAGTAGATCAAAAAAACTCCAAGACCAAAGTCATTGAAAAAACCGGTCTTGCAAGCAAAGAGCCTTGATTCCAATAGAATGACCCACAAACTTGACTGAAAACCTGACAAATAGGCATTGGGTACTGCTCCTAATGACCGAGAAACAAAAAAGGAAAAAAAAATAAAGCGCACCTGCAAAAAAATATGAATCATAGTTTTGATTATGTAGTAAAAAATGCAGTAGGTGTTTGTTATTTATTGTTTGGGATGGTAAAATGTGTGAAGGTACATTGTACGGCCGTGACTTTCGCTCGGTCAGTCCAATATCGCATTCAGCGATGATTTTACAGCTGCCTTTGTCGCCCGCAGATGAATAAACCATTTGACAATAAAACAATGAAGAGATGCGGAGTACGGTTAACAACAACAGTTAATCCTTTTGAATTACGGCAGCGCGTAATGTATGCACGTGTTAATGCGATGCTTAATTAAAATTGACACATTTCGGCTGGCGAGCAGCAACAGTAGCTTCAAACAGCGGTAACGAGCCTTTAGCGCTAACGGACAGTTATGTTCATTCACCATCACATTGTACCAATCTGTTGCTACAGATACATTCAGATGTTTGGTGCGAAGATATTACGCGGTAAATTCGTAGGTAAACTGCGATTCTAGACGTGAAACTATGAATACTCCATAATTCTAATGAATAATCTCAAAGTATTTAGGCTGTTGTATTTCTGATGATGCAGTGCTCATTACAGTGTGGAAGAAAATCTGCAGTCTCTCATGGGGTTAAAGAAGTATGTATGCCGAATGGTTCAACGACGATTGTAAAAAAAGTCATCGTGATCAAAATATGTAAAGAGGTTTCGAAAACATCGTATAATATAGTTGTAAACGGTGAACCCTTGCAGCAAGTGGATAAGAAAATGTTAAAAAAGGTAAAAAGGTTCAAACCTAAAACTTATTTGCAAACACAACCGAAATATATATATATTTTAAATCGTATGCATAAAACAAGATAGATATTAGATGGAAAGTGGAAATGTGTTAAAAAGTTTTACGTTAAAATATTCCAGGGGCCTTGTCCTGTAAAGCATTGTCCATATCCTGACAATACAAGGAGCCTGTGATTTAATTGTCACAGTATTATTAATTTTAGGTGCATTACACACACTTAACAAGTGCAGCTGATCACTTACTTAACACTTGTAGTTCATTATTTTTTTTAGAATTGAAATCACCTTAATCTGATATTTTGGTCTTTTGGGGTATGTACTTTAAGAATATAGTAATTTAGTTAATTCGGTTAATTTAACAGCGACAAATGATTCCCTAATAACGTTTAAAGTTAATACTTTTCTTTGTTAAAACTACGCAAATATCGATATATATTTATAAATAATAATAAATTAATTTGACGGCCTCCATGGTCGAGGGGTAAGGCTCTCGACTACGAATCCGAAGGTCGCGGGTTCAAATCCCGGCGTGCGCAAGTAAATTTTATTTAATTAATTTGTGTTGTTTTACAATTCATTAATTTAAAAATAATATATAACATATTTGCGCACGTTCCAGAGTGGAAGATACTCTCAGTATCGCCCTGGTGAAAGACCACCATTCAGAATTGAAACGTTGCTTGAAATGGCTTTTAGCCGTGTTTGGTGACCAGATCTGAATAGCCAGGTATTTCCCCACCTCCTCCTCCCCTTCCCCTTCTCCTTCCCCTCCCCAATACCTTCAGCCTCACAACATTCCCCAATTGGGAATGCCATAGTCTCACTGGCTCCAGACGGTTGGGAGCAGTTGGGACTCTTGTGCGGTATTCATGTAAAAAAAAATAAAATAATAATATCATTCGCTGAATGACAGCTGTCATCCGAGAGAAATGGAACCGCAGTTAAGCAAAAAGCCTAATGATAATGACAATGAGTTAACCTTAAAAATAACCGCAATAGGCATCCAGACCCCTGATTTCTTTGTACGAAAGACGTGCAAATTAAGATAAATGTGAAGAATATTTTGCTTGACGACTATGCATATTCAATAACCATATTACTAAAAACAATATTTGAAAAAATAAAAATTAATATTATAATATCATTCGTTGATAGGGATGATTAATGGGCAAATGTCTATCAACAGTTTGCTTAGTCGACAATAATGATCATTACGAATGTCTCTTCCAGCGCTATTGATGCCCGTGGAATGTTACGAATAAAAAATGACAATGAATGGATATCTATCATGTCGCAAGGAAATTAATATGTCACGATAAAAAGAAGAGCGATTGACTAATAACAAGCAACTAGCATTCGTGCCGCAAGCAATGCCCACTAACCAGGTAAAATATTATGCTACGGGTATTTTATCAAAGAAAATGTACGTTTCGTAAATTCGCATCGGTTCATTAAACATTCCTAAAATGGATACAAGAATTGATGTAAAAAACGCGTGTAAAATAATTATTATTAACAGTTTTTGCTCCACGGCAACAACGGTTTGTAGGTTTCCCCGTTGCAAGAATCAGCATATATTTTTGTAACTGAAGTTAACAAACCCTGAAATTTATATTATAGACCATTTCACAAAGCGTAGCTCGCCTTGAAAAAAAGAACGCAGCAAGTACCCGCTGTATGATTCAAACTCGATCTATTCGGATATCAGCTGAATTTCTTACCAACAAGATACTTCAATTAATATAAGTACAAAAGCATGCTCTGATCCAATACTTGAGAAGGTATCCTGGGGTCCAATTCCGGTTCCTTGTAAGGGTAAGATCCTTATCCGTAGAGTCAAAGACATTCTGTTTAACTGCGGCTCCGACTCCATGACAATTATAATACATTGTTAATGGAGTTGGTGGCTTAATTACCACAATATTATGACAAATTATAGGTGCATGACACATACTTAACACGTATAACTTTAAAAAAAAATTAAATCTCTTTTATCCGACATTTCGGGCTTTGGCATAAGTACTTCATAAACACCGCAATTTAGTTTATTCTGTTAATTAATTAGTATTATTATGCGACAAATGACTCACTAATAATGTTTCTAGCTAATACTTACAATAATATCGAGTTTTTCTTTTGTTAAAACTGCATAAATATAGACATTTTTAAACAATGCCATTCGATGAATGACAGCTGTCATCCGAGAGAAACGCAGTTATGCAAAAAGTCTTTAAATCAAAGGATAAAGACAATGCCTTATCCTTTAAAAGAAGCGGAACCAGCCCTCTGAATACTACGAGAAAAGGGAATTAAAGTTCAGTATCGTCCTGATTAATGACCACTATTTAGAAACGAAATCTTGCATGAAATCGCTATAGCTGTGCTAAATCGCTATGTCGTACCGATGTATGAATAGCCATGTACTTGCCAAATCTCAGATTTCCATACTCCTTCCCTTCCTCGCTTTATTTCTACCAAACAACATTCGTCAACCAGTGAAACGCTCGTGTACCAACTGTCCAAAGCCAGTGGGATAATGATGCGATCAACGTAGTAAAGACCCAATTTGACGAAAGATACTTTTTTTTTTAAATTTACAATGCGACCTTGAGGTGTTACTACAAAAACGGCGATACAAAAAAAATGTCAAGCATTATTACTAAGCGAAGATAAACGTTCAATTCGAACGAATGTTGCAACAAAACGCTTGGAATCAACACTCAAGCATACTGCATTCACAAAAAAATGCCCTTGTAGAGTAATACAGTGCAATAACAAATCAAACGGAACACACCCACGGTACTTTTACAATCGCGCACAGAACTAAGCGTAAATAACCCGACGAAAACATTTTCGCGATTTCTCAATCGGTAATAGGTACATAATTTGTTTTGTCTAATAAAAAAACTTTTACCGTATATTTTACGAGTTTATTTGAGTACGGACGAAGGCTTTTAGTTAAAAGAAATTACGAATTCTAGAATTTCCATGATTAATGGCCGAAAATGATACGCCTAAGCTTTTCGTCGCAACTTTCAGTAATACGTAATACCCACCTTCGTTGGATTTACCCTTATTTTTAATATCCAAGTTCGAAACATTCCCTTTAATCTTGATATAATTAAAAAAATAAATGTTTATCTTTTGTATATCTTCTAGATTACCTGATATCAAAGTGGGGAGCCGAAAAATCGAAAAATATTCTAATTTCTCATCTCAGAAATTATAGACCCAACAGTTTGTCAATGCTCAACGTTAACCAGTTTTGTGATACATTTTGAAGTAAGTTCCGACGCATAAATGTAATAAAATAATAATTTATTTTACGTTATATGTAAACTTTTAAATAAAAAAAATAAAAAAACTAAAAGCGAGAAGTGGCCACTGGTAGGTAACATATTTATACCATTAAACAGGAATATTACATTAACTTACAGACAGAAAAAGATTAAAACTAAATTCAAGTTGCATAATTTTTTTGATCAACGCTGTCTTTAAGTAGGTAAGGTAGAAAAGGGCAACAAAAGGATGTAAAAAGGGGTATAATATCATATGTAAAATTCAGCAGAAGACATGTCGATTTAACATGGATGTAATGTGTTATTATATAATTATCTAAGATTTATTACTTAGCGAAGGTTCAAAGACTTAACGTTGTTCCTTCGTTTTGGGTTAGGTACCACGCCTAACAGGTAGGAGACAACTATTACTTAATTTGGTTTTGTGTATGAGCAGTGGCCATTTTCATGGAGTATTTTCGTTTTCAACAGTTGGCCAGAAGCAAATACTAAAAATGAATCAATAGCAATTTGCATGTAGTTCATCAGCAACCTGATAAAATTGAGAAGGTTGTAGAGCAAACTTGTTTACTCCATCGATCTTTGGAAGTTGCTCACATCCGGTCTGCCAGCAGGATGTTCCGGGCATTATCTAAATTATCCCGGCCCGTCTTCCAGTGATAGCGTCCGGGACACGATTTGCAAATATCCCCGGGATAAGATAAAGACGGGGCGGCAGTACGGGCAGGACTTCCGCGACCAGTTTCCGACCCGGGGCGAGATTAACCCGGCGATGGATTGCCCAAAAATTACACGCCTTTACGTCGTGTCCACACTTTTGAAAGACCCACGCTTTAAAATGATACATTGTCTTAAATGCGAGGCTTAATAAAAGACCCACGTTTTGAATGGCGTGTCAACCCAACACTTGACGTGAGATTAGAGACACATGTGGTTGTAGGTATTATGTATGGCTGTCGAAAAACGGCAATGCGTGAATCTTGTCAGCCGAGACAAAGTGTTGAAAGTTTGACATAAATATGTGATTGTAACAGTTTTAAGCGACCTATATATTTCAATGCCGCTAAAAACAGTAGATAAAACATATTATCAAAATTTAGTACAATTCTGCCTCAAATAGGCATTGTAAGCTTCATGCAGGTTAAATAAAAAATGAACATAGAAAGCGATGTCATCGTATTTATCCCTGGTGTCCCCAAGTCTCTAGCTAACGCGCGCGTTAGGGTGAACGTTGGGGGATCCGATTCGTAGAATTCGGACGAAAATACGCACTCCTTACGCAGTTGACGATAAGGTTGAAATTTCCACATAACCGCTTAGGCTGCCTGTTTCAATCTATGTAAAAAAAAACATCGCCAACATGCATTTTTTATTTAATTTCGTGAAGTTCAGACACAACTATTAAAATGTTTTGCGATCATAGTCCAATTGACACAATATACAATAAAAACAAATCCGAAAAAGGGTTCGCAAGAAGGAGATTTTACACTTCAAAGCATTTTTTTATAGGCTTGATGCTTTATTTTCTAGTCTAAAACAAGACTTACCAAAAAAATACCTGGTTAATACAAAGGTGGATGTGTTCTAATCACAGTATTTAATTAAAGCATCCGTGTTTTCAAATTTTCAAACTAAAAACAGATGATTTTGCGTTACTTCGCATTGCATCGCCTCCTCAAAATTGACTCGCACATCGGTACATACTGTTAATAGTAACCAAAACGCACGTTAAAAGATGGATATTTAGGCCCATTTTTAAACTAGATAAACAGAATTATGATAATGACTTGAGGCATCCAACGCACCTACATTTTTTACGATTCCCTAAGAAAAGGTAAAGATGTAGAAAAAATCACGGGTTCATAGAAATAATACGTTGGCTAGGATAAGCTCTACAAATACGACAAATCAGATTTTGAATAAAATAAATAAGGACATAAAACGGTAAATTTAGAACACTATCGTTGATGAAAACCCTTCAAACAACGTCACCTGCGTCTTTCCCATAAAACTACCTGGTACATACCAGCATCCCCGGGGTCTTATAAATTGATGATAGATATACCCGCCATCCTTTACTTTTATTACAGGGTAGATGTAGCTATTATACTTGGCGTAGAAGACAGATAAATTAGCATCCGAATAGTGGCTCGTGGCTACTCGGCGAGATGATCTGGATCTAGAGTCGTTATCATCCCTTCCCTTTCCCGTCTCCCCGCCCATACCCGGACCACTTTACAGCTCGGAGCGGAAGATGGCAATGTGTCATTAGAACCTGCTTTGTATCGGGCAGGTAGTAGCGAATTTGCTTGAAAAATAGAGAGCGTAAAATAATGCTATGGTAACTGGTTGCATAAATAATAACGAACGACTAAATCATTTTAATACGGGTTCTGGATTAAGCGGATTTAGTAAAATGTAAATATACATTGACAGTGAAAAATCGATAATAAACTTTCCAATAAGGGAGATCAACAGCGGCTTTCGTCGACGAACTAAGCTGCAGTAAAGACCGAGTTAAAATTTATCTCAAACGCGCAATCTTCGTATCACCAACAATAAAGATAAGATGTCAAGTTGTTAAGATTAACCACCGTAATATGTTGAACTGCACAAGTGACAATCCGCACACGTTTTGCTGGTCAAAATATATAACGTTCTCCATTAATGCGTGATAAAAAAAAGATTTATGCATTCTAGTATGCAAAATACAACACGTATTCATAATCAATACAACAGTATTTCATGAATAACACAATAATTACTGCAACCCTAAGTTAGCATGAGGTGATATGAAATTGAGTAAACCTTCCCAAATACCTTTTTTTAATTAATGAAAGGTTATCGTTCAGTTTTGGTTGTTGTTTTGCCTCTGATATCTATCTGAGATTAAAATTAATATTCATTATGACTATAATAAGAACGCAATATTTTTTTGAAGGCAATTGATAATCAAAAAAATTCTAATAATCCAAAAGCTAATTTAATAAATGAACTAAATAATATAATACGTTCGCCACTACTGGATATGTCCAAGTCGAGCTCAATTATAAAACGTAATAAGAATTAGTATAATAGTGTAGAAAAAAATGGCCACATTTCAAATTAATTTAGAAACACCAATGATAACCATCTTAATGACCTTTTAAGTCAAATTTAAACAATATAACATTATAACCCTTAAGTAGGGAAACTTTACAATGTAATAACCATCAAAATAATCGTCAATTTACCGAGAAATTAATAAGGGAATATGGTAATAAAAACGAAAACATTTTTAGAGTTTCGTTATAAGCACCTACATAAAAAATAATATAAATATATCATCTGTTAGTGGCTCCACCACATTTTGGTGATGCCTTCGGAAGGCGAAACAGCTGTCTCACCTGTAATAATAATTACCTACCAGAACTTTTTTTTATAACTGAACCGTTCTTTAAAGTAAAGATGATAGTTAAAATTACAATTTAAAAAAAACTTTAAAAGTAAACGGAGTTCTGCGAGTTAAACTTGAACACAATAAATAAAATTAAGTTAAATAAAAGAGAATAACATTCATCCATTTTTTTTTCAAATAAAAAAAAGTTGAATCCAATTTTTCCAAGTTTTCGAGTAAAATTACATTCATTGGGCAATGTAAACCGGTGTAACCTTTTGAATACATCAAAATCATTAATAAGTATAAGAAAACTTTAGTTCAATAAACGCCAGAAGGGGAAGCGGATTGCACGAAACTTTGATATGCAAAACTGATATGGGGTGATGCTATAAAGCTAAATTTAGACTGGATCGTTTCATTTAACGATTGAACAAAAACATTTGATTGGACTTTACGAGGATAATAATAATATATAAGGGGGGTTGAAAACACAATCCTCTATCGTTTGCAGGAGGGCGTAGAAAGCATAGTTTTATCTTGGAGGCATCTATGGGTGTTATATTCAATGCAAAGAAGTTCAATTCATAGAATTGCCAATAAGTCTAATTGTTAAAATAATCCGAAACTACTTACTTAATATTTTTTTCTCCTAACACGCTCTAATGAAATATTATTGAAAAATCAATATCGTCACCTAATTTTTTAAATGGCATCATGACTTTAAGCCTTCCTTGACGGTGCTGTCAACTAATCTGAATTGTCTATAATTATTTAAATATCTCTGTAAATACACTAAAAACATAGTTCATATTTCAGATGTTAGCCAATACATTTGTTTACTTATTGGACAAAATAATTAAAATACAAATATTTATCGAACGTAACAGAAAATAGTGTTTTGAATCGAAAAATCGGGGAAAAAAGGTAATATATACATACGTCTGCTGAGTGGTAGTACGGTAGTACGCAGGGGGGTACGGTATGTCGCTCACCGTGTCACGATGCGCGGTCGTCAGTAGTAACCGGCTGTAATGGACGTATCATGCATAACCCATGTTTTTCTCGTTTTCGGGACTTACACAAACCATTTGGCTTGTGTACCTATATGCATATATATATGAACTATTAATAAAATGATTTACGTAAGTAATAAATGTTAACTATTCATTTTTATCCAACTTAAAAATTACAAAAAGCTAAATTCGTGCCCTGTACACGGCACCGGAGCTTCAGGGATTTTCTCGCACCGTAAGGGAAGGGTTACAGGAGTTCGGTTTATCTGAAACAGCAACATCTCTCGAACAACGAGCTCTAGCGTCACGAAATATGAACACCATTTTCAGTCTCGAATTACTATTTCAAAGCAATTGTTTTCATAATATAAGCACATAAATTTGTAGGACTGTATTATAGTCTTGACGAAGGAAGGGTACTTCCGAAACCGGTCGATCATTATATTAAATAAAGCAGTTTAAAACAAATTTATGTGTTTATACTATTTTTTTATAGTGCTACTGTTTTAATATAGTCCAAACGAAGGACGGGTACTTCCGAAATCTGTCATTATACTAAATTGAAGTGGTTCAAACAAACCTATGCGTTTATATTATAATTAGGGGTAAGTCACATAGTAAATGCTTTTTACGAATATGCAATTATTTTCAGTTTGCATTAAAATCATTACTTTTGGAACATTGAAAAAAAACCGATTTAACAGAAAGAAAAAAAATGCCACACGGTTTTTTACATGATATTCATTTTTTAATAATAAATAACAACATAACGCTGTGAAACTTAAGCGAAGTTGGATAGGTAGTATAGTAAGTATTACATTATTATAACCTAGCAATTTTTAACAAGTTGATTTTGATGCAGAATTACGATTGAGTAAAATTATTTAACCCAACGGAAACATTTGATTTATGATGAAGTTTAATCCAACACATTACAGTATTTAACATTTTTAGCAATACTAGGTTACTTTTCCAGAAATAACATAACCTTACGAATTAAGGTCTATTCACATCTACCTGCACCGTTTACAACAGAGAAGAACAGAATAGCGCAGGCACAGCACAGACGCGAATATTCACATTACACGGTGCAGCATAGCACAGACACGAGTACGGCTATCAACTGAATTGTCAACTGAGGTTTAGCGTCCGCCATAATATGTTTGAGGATTTTATAATACTATTCCTATAATTATTATTATTTTATAACCTAAGTTCCCCGACAAATTCAATCAATTTATCGTTATCCATCTTTTCGATTTTAGCAATATCCGCGTCTAATGACGCCAACTGACGAAGAAGGTGGTGCTAACGGTAAGTGTTCATACTAAAGTCACCAGCGGCCACCAGGACGTCAAAATATTGTAGCCGACAATCTCAGTTGGTGCCGGCCCGTGCATGTGCGGATACATTACGCTTACGTACGCCATAATATGAATGTGATCACAGATAACTTAGGAAACTAATATTGTCGTGTCTGTGGTGTGCTGTTCTGCACTGCGCGGTGCTGGTAAATGTGAATATACCTTTAATAGTATACTAGAAGCCGATAAATAAACAAGTTGACGGAAATACGTATTTTACATAGCGTGGAAGTAGGCAATTTAAACTGTAGCGGATATTTTATTCGATAGCCTAAATGCAAACAAAAAATAATTACGATAAGAAATGTATTAGGTCTATGTAAATTTATCGGCAAAACGAGAAATAAATACGTAAGTTTATTTGTGAAACAATGTGATTTGCGAGTGAGTAGGGTTGTTTTATTCTAAAACTATTCACTGGTACAAGTGCCGACATATTCGGACATTCCGAAGCCGCAAATTCCGTCGGTTGGAAGTTATGTGATCACTGCACAGTGACAACTCAATGATTTATGGAACAATGAAGAGATTTGGCCAATTGCCAAAGGAAGTTAAAGAAGATATTCAAAATATGTAATTGACAAAATACACATTTTTTTAAAAAACATTAGAAATATTTTATGTCAAAATGATGTTAAAAATGTTTACTATGGTATACTAGGATGTGGATCGGCAACTACTAATCGTATGAAAAATTGTCTGAAACCCAAAAAGGTATTATAAAGACCCCATAAGAACGCCAACAAAATAAATTTTTCAATCTTTTGAAGTACCTAGCATCCAAAATATCTATGCTAAGAATGTTTCAATCGAATGTTTCAAAAATTCTAAAAAAAAAACGAAGTAACTTAATTTTCAACACACAAGAGCGAATCAAAATGACATTATGAATATTCTTAAATTTAAAACAGCTTTTGGACAAAGGAATTATAAATACCACTCCAACAAGCTATATAAGAAAACAGACAAGGAAAATGATTTAAAAAATCAAATCAAAACCAGGCTCAAAGAAATCAAAGAAGAGGAGTTATGCAGCATTTCTAAAAGAAATTCGTAGCAGCTTAAAACAATCAGTTTTTAAATAAAAGCAGTACGCCTCAGAACAGGAACCAATAAATAAATAAATTAAAAACTATAGTGAAAGTTTAAATAAGCTCATTTATACAAGTATAGTTTGACATTTTATTGTAATAATATAATAATAAATATAATACAACAAAAAGATCAATTTTTCTATAGCGTCGTTTCGTGACTAAAATCACCTCAATGGCGCTTTACATATTCTTCTTAATATCTGTGACCCCTTTTAAATAGATGTCCTTAGACTTCTCTTAAAGGTTTTGAAATTGCTTTCTGATCTCAAACCAAATAGAAGGTCATCCCGTGAAAACAGATATTTATTATTTTTGAACTACAAAATGTTATTAATATGGCAACACCAAGCTGCTCACTTTGCCTTTGAAATGTTGTTCTTCACATTAAAATGTTTTCAAGTGTTCGCGTTTGACGGATCGTTTTAAAGAAACAAGGCAGAATGTCACAATTCATTTATATTTTTGATCTGTGAATTTCATTTTGATTTATTTTATTTATCTCACACATAGGTTCCCAAAGTGGTCCGTACGGACCCCTGGGGTCCATATAGATTTGAAGGGGGCCACGGCACGGAGAAAAAAAGTGGGCCCACGGATCGGAGTTCATTTGGACTGCACGCATAGTAAAGCACCGTAGTAAGTTCCGCTCGACAAGCCTACTGCGCACTAAAAGCGAATCGCGTCATCCCTGGCACGTTCATGGACAAGTTTTTAGGAATTTTCTTACCAGCAGCAAGCAATGCATCGCGCAGTGAATAAATACCACCTGTTCAGTATAGTACCAAAGTTTTGGACAGATAGACTGGGGGAGGGGTGGGGGGGGGTCCATGGAAAATTAAAAGATTAAAAGAACGGCAAAGGGAATCACGTGAAAAAGAGTTTGGGAACCTATGATCTAACATCGAATACGTGGTTATTTCGATACATAGATGCCAGGAACACAAGAAAATCGCATTTCAATGTAATTATCTTCCTTGCAAATAATGAAAAAAGTTTAAATATAAAAGGGTCTTAAAATATGATGTACCTGGACCATTACGCTTTTTAAAAAATTACAATAATTTTACTATGCCCTCATTTTTGTCTACCATTAAATGTATGTATGTGCCCTAAGGTATAATACATTTGGAAAATAAATAAAGGGACAAGCGACTTATAAAAGAAACCGTTGAGATTTCAACGTCAAAGTGATCATTTTGTAACAAAATATAACCGAATATTTTAAGAAAAAATAAAAACTGTCTTCCCTAATATCTCACCCCATTCTCGGAAAGACGGGGATAAAGTTTGAACATTTGATATGATAAAAAGAAACGGTGAATTCATATTTTTCCATTTCGGTTAGACTCGCCACCGGGGCGAAGAACGAGTATAAGGTATATAATATAGGGGTGCAGGGGATGGAACTGAAGGGTGGAAACAAACGCG
Organism: Halesus radiatus; assembly: GCA_022606495.2. Classification (NCBI taxonomy): domain Eukaryota; kingdom Metazoa; phylum Arthropoda; class Insecta; order Trichoptera; family Limnephilidae; genus Halesus; species Halesus radiatus. The sequence goes on along the minus strand of JAHDVE020003680.1, from coordinate 4,891 downwards.
GTAAACAGGTCGATCGGCGATATTTAAAGCAAGAGGAAGGGAATAAAACGCGGGGTTTATACGATGAAGGTACGTTTCAGAGATTTAGGGGACACCGTACCTATAACCTAACCATTGTTTAACGGGATTTAAAACAGGTAACCCTTTCGTACCCCGTACGTACATTTGAAAGAACACAGATTTAAAAAAAAAATCTTCCCTACCAAGAGCGCATAAAAGTTGGCGGTTTTCAGTTTTTAAAGCACACTATTTATTTCATAGAATTTTAGCTACTCGTTCAGCCGGTAGCAATGTAGGTACAGCGAAATCATTTTAAAGAGCGCGCGTTTGAATGTCTTTGTACAAACCGATAGAAGTGATTCGGTTAGTTAGGAGTGAGTCGGTACTCGTCGTGAGTTTCGAACTTGATTGATTTCGACTGCTGGCCGAGCGTTCTACCCAATGGCTATCGACCACCTCTAGACTCGTTATTTATTTAGTTATTTATTGTATAATATACGCCCTATATGGGCTTTTACAAATAAAGTTAGTTAATAAACAGGTGCAAAACACATCAGAGTAGGATCAAAGATAATAAATCGAACAAATATAGGAAAAACATAGTGTAAGTACCATTCTTTCAGAGGCGAAAAATGAAAACATACCTCACATTCACTGTTTATACTCTAGACACATATATTAATAATTATACAGGATGTATGCAATAATCGTTTGTTTGTATTTGTATTCAGAGCAGTTGAAAATGTCTACTATATCTAAATATGTATTACCTACTGTGTGAAGTCGAGGTACCGATGAATATCTGAATGACTCAGTTCTGAAGTTATTGTTACAGTTAAACAAAATGTTAGATCGGGTAGTTCTAGTCGGAATATCAAATGTAATTAAGCTGACGATATCAGGGCTGTCTATCAAACCATTATCAATTATGAAAATAAAAGATAGTTTTAATCTGATAGTTTTAATAATTTTAGTTCTATCATTAAGTGATTGTCATTTATAGTTTCAATAGGTAAGCCGAGTTTATAGTTAACGTATCTTAGAAATGTTGAATATTTTCAATTGAGTCGGAATGAATCATAGGTGATTTATTCACATTGAAAATTAAAGATGATTAATGTAACTGAATATGGAAACTTAAGCATTCATTTAAATAATTATGATGACTAACCAAAAACACAATGTGAGGAAGTGATTTCTGCATAGCCGCTCGATTCTAGGATATTTAACATAAGTGCACAAACAATGTCACCTTAACTAACTAAGGTGACATTGTTTGTGATATTATTTTATCGCAAGAAAACATAATTTAACAGAGTTATAAACAATTGAAGCATTTTTTAAACATAAAAAGTGCTTTACGTAAAAACGTGATACAACCGATGTCACCAGTTCAACCTAACATAATATGTACAATCAAGAATAAAAACCACGACAGCTGTCACGATTTAATATTTAAAAATTTTTTTTATCATAAATTGTTTTCTATTAAAAAAAAACTAAATAATTAACGCACGCAGATATCCTAACTAACTTAATAACAATCACGTCGTTTCTCCGCAGGGGTGGGAAGACAGTGGTGTGCAGTCCATAAAGGCTGAAAAGCTGTGCCTACCTTCCGAATCACGGAACATAACTAAATTAAAAGATAATAGAAAATTACGTAAAATTTCTGATTAAAACATATTTTTTCAATGAATTTGGTACGGAACTTCTACACTAATTTATTCAGTTGGCCTCAATAATCATTAGAAGATATACAGTTATAGCCATTTTCAAATGTTCAATTCTTATTCCATATCCGATTTTGAAAAACTAAACAGAGCTCACCTTTCTTCATAGAGAAATGCACGCCACTGTAGGCAGAGGATGAACCGCCAGACAACTCGGTTTTGGCACATCTTGCATCAATCACACTCATAAGAATGTCATCCTTATAACAAAAAAAATAATCTAGTATCGATATGGGGTATGGGTATAATCGAAACACTAAGCCAATAGAAACAATTTGACAGGAAATGGAAAACGAAAACGGCCATTTTATATTCCCTCTAGATAGGGAAAAATTCTGAAATCTATGTATTTTCAATTATACGTACTGCACGTAACATATTGTATAAAAACAAGGATAAAAAAATTATGTCGTAGAACATTTTTAAGGCATTAAAGATTGTCACTTACGTCAGAATAATTATTGTCACTCAGTTGGATTGAAAAATCAACCATTCAATCGAATGAATCCAAATATTCTAATAAATTTTAATCGATTATTATTAGAAAGAGAAAATTTTCAAATGTTGACACGATCGAGCATTATGAAATGGATACTACTTGATTATAACGAAAAATCATAACATACCGACAGAATGTGTCAAATTCTATACAACACAGGTCTATAATTTGCATTCTACGGGTTCCAGTTATGTACGATACTAGCATTTAGATTCACGTTTCACGTTACGTACACGGACTGTATTACGGAATCTGTTGGTGACGTATTTGGATTATGAGATTCCGCGAAATTGTATTACAGAACAGGAAGCGAATAGCTCCGTCCTGATCTCGCGAGGCTTGTGACGCACGATCGAGACAAGTGGAAGTAATTATCAAACAGTAGTTGAAAATTATTGCATGATACTAGATTAGGGAGTGTTGTCGACAAATTTGAAGAATCCGTATTAGTACTCCATTGTATTTTATTGTTATAATTTATTTAATTTCACATTTCGACTGACATTTAATTTGATAATGGTCTTTTTAAAGAGTGTTTTATTGTTATTCATTTCACTTGTGTTTGACTTTACAAATCAATACCAATACATTCTCTACCACTGTCACACAGCAAATAGTCAACACAACCGTACTGTACAAGCCCACAGGGCGTAAGTAAATAAATTGATTTCGTTTGCCGTTTTAACTGTTAAAAAAAACACTGTTGGTTGGGAACTGCATCTCAAACACTAGGAGCGAAGTGTATGGACAGAGCTAATTTCACAGCAATGCGAGGCAAAGTTGGTATTGTGATGGGAGTTATGCAAATATAAAGACTCTCTGGGAACTTGTGTCAGCTTTCAGTTACTACAACGGGGTAACAATGCAGGGCAGATAGAGTCGTTTTGTTAGAAATAGAGTCGTTTTGTTAGAAATCAAATCAAAAGCCCGGAAAATCTTAAAACTACGACCCAAACACTAGGAGCGAAGTGTATGGACAGAGCTAATTTCACAGCAATGCGAGGCAAAGTTGGTATTGTGATGGGAGTTATGCAAATATAAAGACTCTCTGGGAACTTGTGTCAGCTTTCAGTTACTACAACGGGGTAACAATGCAGGGCCAATAGAGTCGTTTTGTTAGAAATCAAATCAAAAGCCCGGAAAATCTTAAAACTACGACCCAAACACTAGGAGCGAAGTGTATGGACAGAGCTAATTTCACAGCAATGCGAGGCAAAGTTGGTATTGTGATGGGAGTTATGCAAATATAAAGACTCTCTGGGAACTTGTGTCAGCTTTCAGTTACTACAACGGGGTAACAATGCAGGGCCAATAGAGTCGTTTTGTTAGAAATCAAATCAAAAGCCCGGAAAATCTTAAAACTACGACCCAAACACCGATAACTAAGAACTTATAAGAAGTGAATTCCAAATAATTACTTTAACCTATAGGCAAAACAATTATTTTTTAACAATTAACCTTTTGATCAACAGGTTACGTATCTGAGAATCAATAACGCATAACTTATTTATGAATAACCTACATAATACAAGTATCAATGAATACACAGAGAGTACTTTATGCCCTACAACCGACTAAATTAAATATAAATATATATATACATATTAAATTAATAAAACATTTAATAAAAAAATATCTACAATACGTGATTCGAAAATAATGGTTCCTTTGTCAGGATAAATGTATAGTGAAAAATAATGAAATATAAATATAGACAAATTACAAAAATAACAGAAAGTAGTGAGAGCAGATAAATAATTGGGTATTAATGTAAAAAATAAATAAAATAATAAGCATATTATGTACTTATATTAGAAACTAGACATTCAAACAAAGCGAAGAAACAATCAAGACACCAAAACAACTATTATTATTCTGAATATAGATAATATATAACGTGAAAATAAATTTAAGAGATGCTATTTTTTTAAATATTAAAGTTGATTATTAATAATATTTAATTGCCTAACATTTCCTAATTCCGAGAATTTATAATTTATATGTAAAATTATCGAAGCCCTATTTTATATCAAAATAATGATTTCTTTCCAAAACATGGTTGGCAAATTCAAAATAATTATTACTAATCAAACATCTAAGGTGCTCCATAACTACTTACATACAAAAAGTTACAATAGTTAGAAATAAATTTATAGACCGCCGATTTGCGTAAAATATCATCCTTATCCTTTATCATTTAAAATACAACTTTAAAATCTGGTTTGAGACTTTTTTTTTTTTTACATGAATACCGCACAAGAGTCTTAACTGCTCCCAACCGTCTGGAGCCAGTGAGACTATGGCATCCCCAATTTGGGGAATGTTGTGAGGCTGAAGGTATTGGGGAGGGGAAGGAGAGGGGGAATAGGAAGGTGGGGAAATACCTGGCTATTCAGATCTGGTCACCAAACACAGCTAAAAGCCATTTCAAGCAACGTTTCAATTCTGAATGGTGGTCTTTCACCAGGGCGATACTGAGAGTATCTTCCACTCGACTATTTGGGATGCTTCTTTATTACTATGCTTCAAATTATATTAAAAAAATATATATTTTACTCCACTGTTTCAACTTTCGTTTTTTTTAATAAAATATTTATAATAATTAATCGTTGAATGCCTCCGGGTTTATTATTCTATAGTTCGTAAGTGTGCAAGGATG